>OW964551.2:13000000-13218830 GCA_943138885.2 Tholera decimalis
TAAAGTATGAGATGACGTGAGAAGTCGCATTCGGTAAGTAATTCCTCCGTCACTTCGACGCTGTTTACAGAATGCAAAATCAAGGTCACATTGAACCATAAGCGAAGTGACAGTGAATAGCTATGTGAGATGCGAGTTGTTGTTCGAATTTTACAGAATCGACGTACTGATGATGGAACGGGCTTGGTGGAATTAGATTATGCAATTCCATCGCACACTCCCTGAAATGTAAACGATGGAAAACCGGACGGGCGTAGTTCGAGGTTACACCAACCATCAGGAAGAAGCTATTTCCACCCGGGGCTTCACGACTCTCAGCATTGAGGAACTAGACGCGAGGAGGAGGACTGAACTCGTAAAATAGAAAAAGTATTTATTGCTTTAAAATTGAAGTTATATATATTATAGTTATTAATTTTTTAGTCGCCATTTTATCACCGGTTTAACACCTAGGTGTTTCAGCCACGTCAGTGTGTACCGAATATTCTAAATATTTAAATTGTTGGCTTGTAGATAGCAGTAATAAAACTAAATTTACGGGTTATCGACTTTGTATGGGCTGCTCGTAACAGCGGCGCTATAAACCCGAAACCTCTATAGAAAAATGAATGTTAAATTTTATGAAATGTTAGTGAAATGAATATACCTAAATGTTTATATGAGAGCAGTTTATGGTGTTAGATTATTCAATAATCCATTATATTGTTGTACCAAGGACGGTGTATAGCTCGTTTCTAGCTGTAAAAGGATAGAAAATATGCAAGCAATCGGTAGATTCGTATAGCAACTTGAGACGTAAAATTTGTTAAAATGTATTTACAATCACATGCTCTCTTCTTCGCATCGATATCAAATCAAATCAAAACATTTATTTGCGTAACAGAGGTTGACAAGATGTTACATACTATTTTATATTAGTGTATCACTATATTATAACCTCAAGAGGTGTGCAAATGTTGGTACAGTTATATTTTTATTAATGCTAGTTACATCTAATTTTTACCAATGCAGTATAGTAATCCAATTAAATATTATGTTGGGCCCAATGGTTAGCCACGCTAGTCGCGGCCTCAGTGGCGTTTATGAGGTCATTAGAGGAGAATGTATTTGGTCACTTTGGACACTCCAGCAGATGGGGCATGGTTTGGCCAGGAGCACCGAAATCATACTGGGTGTCATTGTGTTCTATGACCCCCATTTCACTAAATTGAGCCCGCAGCGACTTACTTGGGTTCTTAAGATAGGCAGTGGTGGAAGCAGTTTTTCCCACAATTATCTTCTTGCCTGATATGATCTAAGGTGTAAATCACCTAGATGTTCGAATGTATGTCTTTCCTAGTGTCTTCTGAACCTATTTCGACACCAAACTTCAGCCAATTACGTTCAGTGGTAAGCTTGAAAAGATAATAAACTCACTGACTAAAGCGTCATTTTGCATTTATAATGTACTATACACTAGTGCCAGGCAAGCGAGCAATGCCACGTAAAGTAATAAAGTGTTTAATATTTTTTATGAATTTAGGCACAGTTTTCACTATTTAATATTTGTGAGCAAAATGCTCTAAGCGCTCGTAAACATGCGATTTTTAATGTAGATAAAATATAGATACCAATATTATTTTGGCTCAGAGCACATACGAGTATAATATTTATTCGACAAATAGTTTCGTAAACAGGTTTCATAATGCGTATTTGTTTATGAGTGCATCCAATTATAATTAATCCGTAATTAGTAGTGCTAAACGATCGATTATGTATCTCAAATTGTTTTATACATAGTGATGTATAAAACAATTTGAGATACATAATCGATCGTTTAGCTTTCCTTTTGGCGACTACATGATGGAAGGGTCAGGATTGGAAGTTTTTTTACAAGTAAATTACGGTGTCCGACGCCGTACGGTGGTCCAGGTGACATCAAATTGGGACACATTCCGTTTCTAGCAGTGTTCAGAAATTATGATAATAAGTCAAATATAATACAGAATGGAATCACGCGTTACTTTGCGGAAATAATATAAAAACAAATTAATAATACGTAACTAAATATCTAATGTTTATTCCGCCATAAACCTTTCATGTTCATGCTTGCATGCAGTATGCAGCACCGCCCTTTTTCGGGTATAAAATCAACAAATGATTCCTCTGGCTCTAGGTGGAGCGGCAGGGAGTATCAGACTTCTACTTAATAAAATACAACACGGTTTCTCTTCCGTTGTCTTTGCGTTCTTGTTAGAACATTTCAACCCATTGAATGCAGGCAGTGCCCCCTATGGGGCCCCATCATTAATGCCTCCTGCATGCAGCACTGCCCTGCCGCCTGCAAATATATGCAGAAGCAATGCAATGCAACATGCAAACAAACTATATTTGACACGTGTTTTGCCTCCACGGAGCATCCTTAAGAGATGTTGACTCGCAGCGGCGCAGCGGATAGAATCATAAACTTAATTTTAGTGTGTTTTTAATCCTATCACGCTCAACAGCGTATGCATTGGCCAAGATAAGGACTTAGGATATTTGCTTTTCCTGGCAGGATTGCGGGAATAATGGACGGACAACTGAAGGAGCAGGGTGGGTTTTTTAGTCAGTAGAAGTCTGACACTCCCTTCCGCCCCACCTAAAGCGGGAGGAGGTTATTTGATGATTTCCCCACCCAGAGAAAAAAACGGATTTGCAGATCAGATTTGCTTTTATAAATATGTTATTGTGTGTGTGCATTTTAAGCTTGAGGAAACAATTATTTATTAATAAGGTCTTATGTAAAATATATCCTAAAATTACACTAATAAGATGAATTAACTTAAAGCGAATAAACCCAAACAAATCTCGAAAGCTAGATTAACATAAAAAGTAGTTAATTGTAGCTTCGGATAAACCGTTTACCTGAACTATTCATTCCGTGAATGTGACATTCCAATAAGTTAAAAATGTGTTTTCTTTTTCTGTGTATCCGGGCTCATATCGTTAACTTGTATGTAAATTTTAATCGGTTTGTGCTACAAAAACACACATCTTTTACCGTTTCCTGGAACAGGACTGGCTTTTTTAATATGCTTAATTTAAATACTGATTAGTCGATTTTGTAATCAAATTCCCTATAGAATGTTGAAAAACGTAATCGCATTGGTATCTGACTGAATGGCACCAAAATGTACATAAGGTGTAAATACACCTAATGTAGTATACTTACTCGGGTTCCGTTTAAGCGAGTACCCAAGGAATACATCAAAATAAAGCATAAATGTGGGGCAATTCTCGTACTTGATAGTTTCTATTCTATTTTTTTGTTTATGGCAAGCAACGTTGATGTCACTTGATAGGTTGCATTCGCATCAAAATCGCAAACTGTCAAAACACGTCTCATTACCCTCTTTTTGTAATTTTTTGACATTTATTTACGTTAAGATGATATTGCGACTAGAATTGTAATGCTTTTTAAGTATGAGAATTTTATATATTAATTTTTTATCACATAATATGTTTCCTTTGCAATAATTAGTAATAATTTAGCCTTTTACGTTCCGACTGCTGGGACATAGGCCTCGTCTCTATGAGAGGGAATATTATCCACCACGAGGGCCCAATGCGGGTTGTCGGGTTGTTTTCAAATTGTTGGCCATAGGACCAAAAATTCCTTCAAATTTTCTTCGATGTTTTCGTTCACCGTATTGAGCAGGTGGTGTCCGCTATGTAAATCTAAAACGACAATGTAACTTAAAGTAATTTTGCTTAGTTATTCCTTATACATATGCTATGCTTATTATATTATTATTTCCTTTATTTTACATGAGTACCTCTCAAAAATTACATTTTTAAATATTTTTCTATAAAAAAGTGACAATAAAAAAACATTTAAAAATATAAAAAAATTACAGTCCACTGGTATCGGGAGCGGGGTCCAAGCTACCGGTGGTTAGGTCTCCAGAGAAAGGAACTTCCTCACAATACGAGCTGTATCGAGGAGTACTGCCTTCTGTATCAGGCCCTTTATCCAGCTGTGTAACGCCAGCTTCGACAGATGGTCATCGAAGCTTTTAGCTATCAGCCCATTGACTGATATGACAATCGGCACAATGACAGCCGAGTCCACATTCCACAAGTCAACAATCTCATGAGCTAAGTCGTATTATACTTATTATTATTCCCTTTATTACATTTTATACACATATTATTTACATTTTTAAATATTCCTATAAAAACAAAAAAACATTTAAAAATATAAAAAACAGTAGCCCACCGGTATCGGGAACAGGGTCCAAGCTACCGGTGGTCAGGGCTCTTGAGAGAGGAACCTCCTAACAATTCGCGCCGTGTCCAGAAGTACTGCTTTCTGGATCAAGCCCTTGATCCAGCTGCCCAACGAGAGCCTCCTAAGATGTTTGTCGAGGCTCTTGGCTATTATGCCATTGGCTGAGACGACTATCGGCACAATGATTGCTGTATCCACATCCCACATGTCAACAACCTCGTGAGCCAAGTCAAGATACTTAATTTGCTTATCTTTCTCGGCTTTCACGAGGTTCTCGTCATGAGGGACCGCTATATCAACAATCACTGTGCGACGCTCTAATCGGTCTATTACCACTATATCAGGCTTATTGGCAACAATAGTCCTGTCAGTGATGATAGACCGATCCCAGTACAGTGTAATATTGCCATTTTCGAGAACTGGGTCGGGCACATACCTATAGTACGGTACTTCTGATTCCACGAGATTGTATTTAAGAGCAAGTTGCTGGTGAACAATCCTAGCTACAAGGTTGTGTCTATGCAAATAGTCTCCGTTAGCCAGACGAGAACAACCGGAGATAATGTGACGAATGGATTCTCCCGGTTTGTGACATGCCCGACATATGTCTACCGTACCATCCTTCACAATATATTTCCGATAGTTATTCGTCATCATAACTTCATCCATAATTGCACAGACAAAACCTTCGGTTTCCCCGAAGAGGTCACCAAAACGTAGCCAGGCTACGGACGCTAATGTATCTACGTCAGACCCATGAAGGGCCCGGTAATAGCGTCCGTGAAGCTCCTTGCTCTGCCATACTTCTCTGCGGTCATTAGTATCTAATACTACAGGTTTGCGCCAATTCTCGGTACCTAAGGAGAGCGGAGTGAGGCCTTTGTCCACCGCTACCACATCTCGATGCATACCCACGTCGGCTTCTAGGAAATATTCCCTAAGGCTGCATACCTCGTGGTTGTGCAGGGTCTTTGCATTTAAAAAGCCACGACCCCCGCACTTCCGCGGGATATACAGCCTCATCACCGATGAACGTGGGTGATGCATTCGATTTGCAGTCAGCGTTATGCGGACCCGCCTGTCCAAGGCGTCAAGTTCAGTCTGAGTCCATTTGAGTATGCCAAAAGAGTACATCAATACTGGCATGACCCAACCATTGAAGGCACGCACCTTGTTTCCACCTGATAGAAGACTATTCAGTACTTTATTCAGGCGGCCAAAGAAGCGTTCCTTCAATGACTGTTTAACATAAGCAACATTGATGCCTAGTGCCTCTGACATACCTAAATACTTGTAGGTTTCAGTTGAGCCGAGGGATCTTAGGTGTATGGAATCCGAGAGTTGAGTTCCCACGGATTCCATAATCTCCCCTCGCTTTACATGCATGACCGCACATTTGTCCACCCCAAATTCCATCCTGATGGCGCTACTGAAGGTTTCCGTTACCTTCAGTAGCTCCATGAGTTGCAAGTTGCTGGGGGCAAAAAGCTTCAAATCATCCATGTAAAGCAAGTGTGATATGACCTGACCACCTCTTCTCAACTGGTAGCCTTGCCCCGAACCCTCCAGCAGTGTACTGAGAGGGTTGAGAGCCAGACAAAACCACAGTGGGCTCAGACTGTCGCCCTGAAAAATACCACGCTCAATCCTAATCGGTTCGCTGTTTTCCTGGATCTGTCGACATCCTGGATAGCAGAGGACCGTCTTCCATTGCCCCATACATGACTCAAGGAAATTGCGGAGTATTGGATTTATTTTGTACAACTCCAACACCTTCATGAGCCATGTATGTGGAACCGAGTCATAGGCCTTCTTATAATCTATCCAACATGTCGACAGATTCCTTCGGGAACGACGAACCTGTTGGTTTATGGCAATATCGATGAGGAGAAGCTCCTTAGTACCGCGGGACCCGTTCCTACATCCATTCTGAGAAGCAGACATGATTGAATTTGTATCTATGTGATTATTAATTTTGGCTCTCAGAATGGATGTAAGAACTTTATAGACCGTCGGTAAGCACGTGATCGGTCTATAATTTTTAGGTTCCGAAGTACTGCCTGATTTATGGAGCAGGTGGGTTATTCCTGTAGTTAGGAATTGAGGTAGCGATCCTAGCTCTAAGGCAGACTGGAACTGAGCGGCCAAGCGAGCGTGCGAGCTTAGAAACCATTTAATCCAGAAATTGTGCAGCCCGTCCGGCCCTGGAGATTTCCAGTTGGATAACGGACGAACTGCACGGGTTACATCTTGGGGGCTAATCGTAATTGCCCCCATTTCTGGTATAAGATCGCACGTGCGCTTGATCTCACTCATCCAGTCACCCTCGGTGTGGCTGACAGGTACCGACCAGATGCTGCGCCAGAACGAACACATGGCGTCATCATTTGGTAGGCACGTATCAGTCACACCTTGGTCAGGTCGCTCCCAGGCCCTATAAACCCACCTTTCATTGCTTTGGAATGTGCGATTCTGAGTGTATCGCTCCACCCGCCGCTTATATCGACGAATTCGATTTGCCCATGCATAGACTTTCTGCTTCAGGAAGTCGATACGCTCTGTGACGCGGGTCAGATAATCCCGGGGACTGATATCAGTCCCCGCATACGCCCGCCTCACAAAGCGCATCACTCTAGGACGAGTGTTGCCCTGCCTGAAGCAGATAAGTTTACCAATGAGTGTTCTAGCCTCAGCAATACGACGTTCGATCCTGCCCTGCCAAGCTGGTACAGCTGGCCGAATAACTCTGTCAGTCTTTGGAAACTTGACATGAGCTACCCGACAAGCCGCTACAGCTGCACAGTATAGGATCGAATGAGTATCGGTGAGGTCTTCACTATTGTCAAAATAATTTGACAGCAGTGAATCTAGAGCACACACTAGCGCCCTATTTTTCTTATGCATGGGTAAACGAGGCAGACGAGGTCTAAGCTCAGGCGGTGTGGAGCGATACTCCCGTAATGCACACTCCAAAGCACTCCTCAATTGCTCACTGCACTGGGTACTCACGGTTATAGCCTCGTCATCATCATCTTCACCGATGTGGTTGGGTCGCGGTGAGATACTGGGTTGTAGTTGCACCGCGGCCAGTGGCGAAGCAGATGAGACACGGCTGCACCGTGATTCGAGGCGTAGTCTATCAAGTACGGCGTCATCCAACATACGGTTACGCTGGATTACCCGTACCTGATCCGATAGTCGTTGGGCCGAAACGTTGACAGCCGGTTCAAGTACCTGAAACAGAGAGAGCATCCGACCACGGTACGCAGTCAGGTTAGTTCCCCCCTCTGTAGCCCCATAGTATGAGCGCATGACGTTCTCATTAATGGATTGAGTCCATCGCATGCGCTGCACACTTCCACCGGCAGCGGGGACCCCATCAGAGGCCGGCGGGCCTCGAAGTCCCATGCTGGCCGGAGGGCGGCCTCTTCCTCGCCGACGCGCAGGTGGTGGTGTCGTCGGCGGCGAGAAGTACTCATCGCTCGAGCTCGACGCAACTGCAGCGGCCGGAATCTCTTGACTCACGGCTGGAGAAGGTCCCGGTGGCTGCGAGGCGGAGCTGAGCGAAGATTCCGCTGGTCTCGGGCGTGTGATTTGTTGTAACCGGGCCCGGTATCTTGTCAACATTTTGAAAATCTTCTTGTCGAGATTTTATTACCAGAAGGTATATTCGGCATTTCTTTATTGGCTTTTTGTTTAATGTAAATTGGTAGTTTGCTTTTTTTTTCACTGTTTTTGTTTTATTAAACATGTTGCATTTATGCTATTTACTTAATTATCAAATATTTATTCAAAAATAAAACTGAAGAAAATTTTTGACAGGCGGGTTGACATCCGGGCCACAGATTATTATTATTTTATTATTATTATTATGAGTGATTATAGGTATGTCAATGCCATCGGCCACCGTTTTGAGAATTTACTTCTGTTTAAAAATGGTTTATTAAAAAGAGTGTTAGTGTTCTACTTTTTACCCTGTTTATCACGCGTTTAATAAAATCACATTAAGTTTTTAACATCTTTTGCAACGTTACGATAAAACCGTTCTTACATAAGTTTTTTACGATCATAATGTGTGTATGTATATCATCTATCGCGATATTAAGTAGCAGTCATAAAGTCGTGTCGTAACGGTTCTGCGGGTGTTCCGTGCGTTTCTGCGGTTTTAATATATTGAGATATGATGAGAAACATTGTTAGGATACGTTATGGTTCATGATGTCAAGTTTTAGGAGATTTTGCCACTAGTATCGCCAGATAGAGTTTATGGCGGTTTTAACGAGTGAAGTTCAGCGGTTGGTTTAATTACATATTAGCAAATTGAAATGATATCAACATCAAAGAGATGTTATCGACAACTGCGCTCTCTAACACGACGGACAGTACTTCATAAAAGCTGTGACGCATCCGAAAATTTTGGTCCGTTTATCGAGACTAAAGCTCAACTAGCAACAAAAAAGTTGGGAATCCTAGCAAAGGTTAGAGAGTACTTCACGCCGGAACAGCTTCTTATTCTGTATCAAGCTCAAGTTCGATCGTGTATGGAATATTGCTTTCATCTTTCAGACGGATCTGCCAAATACCAACTAGACGCGCTTGAGTCTATCGAGAAACGGGCCAAGAGACTCATAAGCAACGATGCACTGGTCGAATCAAAGCTCAAATTCCACCAAGCCTGTTCCATCAACGAACTACATGGCGAACGGCGATGTCCCATCTTTACATGGCGGACATCCCACCCGTGCCCACAAAACATTTTGGGAATACATTCAGCTAAGGAGTGGAATTCCTTGCCAGAGTCTGTATTTCCTGATAGCTGTAACCGAGGGATCTTTAAGTCAAGAGTGAATAGGTTACTTCTAGGTAAGCGTGCTTCATGTTAGACCACATCATCGCTTAACATCAGGTGAGATAGTGGTTGAACTAGAGCCTATCTTCAATAAAAAAGTGTTGTTTAGTGTCTTGAGTAGATAAGCTACTAAATAATATGTGGGGTCATTGAATCAGTCGCGATCTCGTTAAAGCGGTACTCAGATTTTTATTGTGGTACTAACTACCTCAACCTCGCTTTCCGAGAAGCATGACTCGATACATTTTGTGCCAAATAGTCTTGAAGCAATAAGATGTATTACGAACTCTAGTTTTTGTTAAAATACATGACTGAAAAGCCTGTGTAGCCAGGTCATTAAATCCGCAAAAAATATCTCCGATGTAAGTGCACTACTGAATACAGCCCTCTTAGCATCGCTAAAACGACTTATGGAGAGTGTGAATGCCGCCATGATATTGTTGTGAGAAAGAGATAGCGCCATTCGGATTATATAGCACTGTCTCTGTTTTACATAGAATCTAAAATTATTGATACGTCTTAATAAATTAGGCTTTTGATCATCATTTGCTTTGACTTTTTACAAATTTGTTGGGATTAACCGAATGCCGCTGAGAAACAGTATATTACATTGAGCCTATCTGACTCCCACACCTTAGTAGCTGGGTAAAACAATAACCCCCGGCTGGACTGGTTTCAGATTTTCTGGTTTCTGACTACCGGTAGCGACTGTCAACAATACGATTGACAGCCGGGGCCATCGGTTTCGCGTTCTTTTCGAGGCACGAAGGAAATTTCGATATATTGAGATGGTTGGGTCCATGGAACGATCTTGTCAAGCGTTGTTTAACCTTGAAGATTCCTGTGGCGGTTATTGTTTAGCCACAACCTCCTTCTCAACGAGGCTTTTGATATTGGAATTCTACGCTGACAAACTGTTGACAGACCGAGCATGCACGTAATGCATCATGTAATAAAAAATTTTTTCTTCGTTTAATAAAAAAACAATGTTTCATTTTTTTAAATTTTTTTCTTGTGATGTAGGTATTTGTAATATTATTTGGAATAATTGTAATTTACAACTAAAATTTTGCTGACATTTATTCATAATTTTTTCTGACTAATTTATTTAAATTTTAATGTTACTAACTATATTTTGACATTGAATTGTAATCACATTAATGAATAATGATAATTTAATAAGTTACTACATAATGTGTTTATAATGTAATTTTGATGAATTTCACGGTGCATGTACCATCTCTTCCTACCAATTTGTACGCCACGATATGCGGCTAAACATGTTAGAAGTTTCTTGTATTTCTTTATTATCTTGCATGTAATATATCATGAACACCATATTTAAACAAAAAATAATCTTATCTTTAAAATATCGCAGCGTAAACTAGGTATGTTTCAATCTTTACGGGTTTCATACGACACTATATGATGCCCAATAAAAGAGCCATTAGCCGAAGATCAATATCTCAGCTAACTGTATCCGATGCCAGCATCTTATTGATAGACGTGGCCCGTAGGTAGTACGTAGACAAATAGCTCTGTCGGCGTGACTCAACAGATTCACTGAACAACGAATGTTATTATTCTCACACTAACTGTGGCCTTCAACTGGGTGACTTCGTTGGTGTGGGTGTTTCTTCCCGCGTAAATCCTCGATTCTGTGTGATATTCAGTAGCCTATGTGTTGCTAATTTTTTCTGGGTGGGAAAATCATCAAATGAACCCCCGCTGTGGGTGGACTATTGACTAAAAACTCACCCTGCTCCTTCAGTTTCTCTTGCATTCCGGGGCCGCGGTATCTCGCTAGAACATTCTCGCAACCCCGACAGGCAGCCTATGTGTTGCCCTAGAACCTCTTCTATCTTCTAGTGAAAGTCCCGTGTAAATCGATTCTGCCGTTCCAGACATTGCTGGACAAACAGAAAGACAAATTTGTAAAAAGTTGTTTGTGTCTTAGTATCCTGTAAATAGCTATAAGCACTTGAAAATACAGTCATATTAAAATCACAGACACACTTCAATTTTATTTATATGTATTTACGTATACCTGTGTACTTCACGTACAGCTATGGATGAATCATTATTTGTTAGTATTGTGGGCAGTAGAAACTTGCTTTTGGACAACGTAAATTGGATCTCTTGCAGAATGGGCTCGTTCAATAATTAGGATAGCTTGTTTCGCAGTGTTTGGTTTGATTTTTTTTGGCTCGTATGAAACTTCAGGAAGATTTGTGGGTACTTTAGAAAATTTAGATGTTGATGTTGATTCTAGGATTCATGCCATCTACTGCAATCAATTATTTTTGACTAATTTGTGTTTGTGCCTTTGTCATGTTTGCATATGGGTAAGGCCGTAGATTTTGCCACTTAGTAACATAGAGTAACAAGATACTTCTATGTTACGGTAACGTAGAAGTAACGCATAATGTTTCTAAGGCCGATTACATAATGCGCATTTTTAGCCGACTTCAAAAAGGAAAAAGTTTGCTGTTCAGTTCGCCAACTAATTAGAGATTAGAGAGAAGTATTTTTTTCGATTTTCTTAACTGTTTCGCACGAAAGATTAAAGTTCATTCTTATTGAGGTAGTTTTTTACTTTTTTTAGAGTATTTTATTTTCCACTGAGTGGTGCTAAAAACATGGTTAAAACATCCTTTTTTCAGTTTCTACAAATGTCCAAACTCCTTAAATGACACTGAACCTAACAATTTCTTAAGGCAACTAAACTTCTGTTATTATGTGTTTTTTGAATTTCGTAAAACAATCTATACCAGTAAATAAACTGTTAAATAAGAAATTTGTACATGCTTGGAAACTGAAAATTGAAAAGAAATGCCGTCTGCATATCAAATAAAAAAATGCTGAGCAGCAGCGCCGTGAAAACTTGGGTGACGTGAGCTGTTAACCTATAGAATGATCCATAGCATTAGGTGGAACGACAGCTGACTTCGTGCTCACATCACCTAGATTTTCACGACGTGGTATGTACAGAATATCACGGCAGATTATTCGTTACTCCACAGTCTACAGCTACACAGTCAAAACTTTGAAAAAAAAAAAGTTGATATATTTTAACAAGATTCCTCCTCTATGCAAAAAAAAATCTATATTTAATCAACTACGATATGCACAAACCTTTACAACATTAAAACGTTACGAAACATACAACCAACGTTACAGTGACATCTAAGCCACATAGAAGTAACACAAAAGCGCGATTTTTCAAGGTTATAAGTAGCCATAACTCGACATCGAGGTAAATTTTAAACAAAGACACATCATCATGTTTTTATTACATACATAACGCATAATACTATATAAGAAGTATACAGTAAAAACTGTTATTTACCCTAGAAATCGCCAAAATTCACAATTAAAATTCACTGACGAAACACACAAGTGCACATTTGACAGGCTCCAGAGACGAAAAGATGGCGTCTTTTTGTTATTTTATTGCGCTGCCTGAATATTTGGTGAGGCCATTGCAATCACAACATACTACCAAACTGATTTCAATGCTTTTTAAGGGAAATTTTTGGTAACATACAAAATAGTAACATAAAAGCAAAACTATGGAGCTTAAGTTTGAATAGTAATAAAACTATAAAGGACGCGTTTTTAAAGCCACGAAAAGCACGATGTAGCAGCTTAACTTTGACACATTTCAGATATCATAATTCATTAAATGTACATTAGAAAAAATATAAGTTTTTATGATGCTAAGTGCCAAAAAGACAGCATGTTTTTCGTTAAATTTAGGAGTTTGGACGAATTTAACTCGTATTATTTTAGTGTACAACTTACATTCACTTTAAAAATATGGTGTAAGAGTTTACGAGATATATTATAAAAAGTAGCTTATGTGTTATTCCAGGATGTCAACTATCTTCTCACCAAATTTAATTGAGATCCATTCAGGAGTATTTGCGTGAAAGAGCAACAAACATACATACATCCTCGCAAACTTTCGCATTTATAATATTAAGTAGGATTATTAGTAGAGACTAGGGCTTGTAATTATTCGAACTTTTTAGATATTCGAATATTCGATGTTCTTACAGGCAATATTCGAATTTATTCGAATATTATTCGAATATTAGCTTTTTTCCTTTGAAACCAAATTAAAACCTTGAAAGAGCATGCAAAATAAGCAATTAATAAACAAATTAGAGAAGAGTATCTTTATTTAATAAAATTGAATCACCTTTCAGCAACATAGTTGGAACATTATATACAATTAAAAAAAAACATAACTTTATTCTAAAAATTTATACCTACTGTGCGAGTAAGTAAACATAAGAAATCTTAAGATTTAGGTTCTTAGGCACTTGATAATTCTTAAGATCAAATCGGGTTTGCGTAATATTTTAATCTAATTACTCCTACAATTATTTATTAGTCAAATTAAAGTAACCTTCTAAAAAGCAAAAATAAGTTTTATGTTAAAAGTAAATCAGAGATCATAAAATTACACCGCAATTACAATAATTATTCGTGGGATTGACGTAAACTTTGGTAATGCGATCTAAGAAAACTTAGGGCGTCTATAGAGTCGTCCTGTAAGGCGCATCTCAGATGGTTAATAATATATTTTGAGGATGAAAATACCCTCTCACATTCAACGCTCGAGGGCGGTATTGACATCAGAAACTCATATACTTGACTTAAGTGTATTTGTCTCGGTCCACCTCTATCGTATAATGCCATTTGCATTCTGATCGACGTTTCGAATTCGTCCATCGTTGATATATTGGTGGTAGATGTAGAGGGAACCGATGAAATTGTGCTATCAATGCTTTTCTGAAGTTGCTCCTTCAGACTTAAAGTTGGTTGATTTTCCTGAGTCAATTCAATATGAGGTTGGCGGTGTTGAATGTTAACTAAAGAGACGTCGTCTTCCTCATCATTAGAATCTTGAACTCTACAGAAATACTTTGCATTGATGTCAACAATAACTTTTACGATTGCATTATTAGATGGGGTCAAAAATACATCAAAAGGCGGCTCATTGTAATAGTTTGTAGGATTGTGAAGGTATTTTAACGTACTGACAAGATCAGTTTGACGCCTTTGAACTATCCTCTCTTTCAGGGCCTCTAACAATCGCTCACTTATGAAACTCTTATTTTCTTCCAATTTAACAACCATAAACTTGAGTGCTGCTTCTGCCGTAAGTAAATTGGCATTTTCTTGGCAAATACTCTCAACTGTAGCTTTGATAATATTGAGAGATGAAGAAAATTCCTCTAACAAATTTATCTCGGTAGCACTAAACGTGATATCACTTTTCAGATCAATCAATGATTTCATTACAGGCTCTCTTAAGGTTAAAAATCGGCTAATCATGTCAGCCATGCTACTCCAACGAGTTTGATAATCTAAAATCATTTTAAGTTTCTTATTTCCTTCTTGATAGTTTTCTAAAATCTCCGATTTTGTTGGCGACATTTTAAAAAACTTCACTACCTTTCTTACTTTCTGTATTAAATCTTTGTAATAAATCAAAGTTGGCCTGCGTGCTCCGTTTCTTCTTTCTCGCTGCTGAGTGTTAAAACCTTCTTCCTCTTCTTCGTCGCTATAGTCACTCTCACTGCTTTCTCTTATCTCTTCCTGTGTTTCATTTTAAACTATTTCATTTTCATCTCTTTCATTATAACTCCTTTTATATAAAACATCCACAACAGCACACTGAATACCATGAGCAAGGCATTGTTGATGGAATGTTGGAATGCGTCTGCCCATGGCACACATAACGCTAGCTCCATCACTTACTACGCAGGCTATGTCATTTTGTAAAGATAAATCGAAGTATTTCAACTTTTGTTCCAAAATATTCATGCAAGATTCAGCTGTGCCTCGCCCTACAATTTTACGCAAACCAAGGTTTTTAAAGGGTTTTCCCTTAAAATTTGGAGAATGAATGTTTGTATTCATGTATCTTCGATTGCGGGCCGAAGTCCATTCATCGAGTGAAATTGAAAACTTCTTTCCATCTGGCTTCAAAATATTTAATTCTTTCTTCACAGCACTCTTAAATTCATCGCTCTTTGCCACAACAATCTTTTTAATGGTTTTTGGTGACTTGGGCAAGTTATAACCACTTTTATTGAAAAGTTTTTTAATGGAATCCGAGACACAGAAAACACTAAACGGAAGTCCGTCACAAGCTGTCATCTTCGAAATAAGATCTTCCATTGTATCGTCAACAGATTTAAAGTATTGGTCTATTGTGACTTTTCTTTTCTTTGATATAATTTCATCAGATTTTTTTGGTGGTACTGGTTCTGGCGCTGAGACTTCATTCTCTTTGCGATGTATCTTTAAATGATTATGCAAACATGTGGTAGTGTTTTTACATTTAATTATTTTGTTGCACTTTTTACATTTGGCATATACTCCATCAGCAGTTCGCAAAAAAGAATTCCACACAGAAGACTTGTCCGACTTACTTTTCGTATACTCTTTGAAATCTAGATTTTCTTGCTCCATGTTCCTATGATATGGATGATACACCTGTAACAAATTAACGAACCAGTAACAAATATACTTTTTAAGAAAATTTATTACAAAATAAACGGTTTCACTTTTCCAGTTCAACATGTGTTGGTTTTGTTCAGGCTAACAAAACTTTTTTCCAAGAATATTAATACTGCTTTCATAAATAAACAGTTTAACTATCTATCTATCTATGTATTCTATCTATCTATCTATATATCTAAAAATGAATTAAAAAATTATAATTAATATTGATTGGGTTTCTTGCTAATAAGTACTATGGACTGTGGGCTATGGACTCTCAATCAAGCTCAAAAAATATCTGAAATGCTATGCGTAAAACATGATCACTCAGATTTCGGGTCAAAAAATCTTTTATTAAATCTATCGATTGACCATTAACAATAAAATTTAAAATTTTCCGTTAAATGGTAACCCAACAAATGTTATTTTTCAATACATTTGCTACTAATACGGTCCGTATGACATCGAAAACTGGATCGTACTTATTGTTATATTTTATTTACGGCACTAAGACTTTTTCTTTACACTAATCACGCAATTCAGTGCTGGTGCGTGCGGTTGTGCTCGCAAATGTATTAAAAAACATCGTATGACGCTAGTACTCAGTAAGAGCGTTCTCAAACGACGCCGCAAACCTGAGCGGGAACCGCATGTTATGTTATTAAAATTAGGTAATTTATCAATATATATATAGCAATTGAAAGTTACTTACACGAAAAGTAGTAATGCTGAAGTTTAAATAACACAGTAACAAAATTCACTCAAAACGTCGCCAAATTTTAAACATTAAGCAAAATAGTACCGTTTGTGCCACGTGCTGTGCAAAATAGTCTTGGGTAGTACATGTACGATGTACTAATAGGTTACGGTACTTAGTGAGGTACGAAAAGTAATATTACCAAACGTCAATTGTTATTCGGACCTAATCGGACTAATCGGACACTGTAACAGTACTATCAACTAGTACAACGTTACCGAGGTCCGACGGTCCGACCAGTTTGAGTTGTATAGTCTATGGCTTTGGTGTATGGGTCCGATTGTCCGACTGTCCGAGTCCGAGATGATGTTATTCGTGCGACGTTCGTTCGTTCTAAAATGAAACAGAGCTATACGGTAGAACGGTACGAACGAACGGCTAATGTTGAATGTGGTAAGACTGTTCGAGTAACGTCGTGTCGCGCATTCCTTTCATTTCACGTTTTAGTGTCCACATTTAAATCAAAGTTTTATAAACATAATCTAAACAGATTCCTTTTACGTAAAAGTAAAAGTGCTTTTGTTATTGTTTTTGTTCAGTGTAAGTAAAAATTGAGAATTTTAGTGAAACCTTTTATATGTATAGTTTTACTTTTACGTAAAAGGAATTTGTTTAGGTTACGTTTATAAAACTTTATTATTTCTTTATTTAGGTTTGCTTTTGTGTTTTTTTAATGCGGTGATGGACGAATTGACGATGAAAGTATGACGATGAAAAAAAAGGACGAAAAAAAAGTATTTCGACCTGTACACTATTTTATAGCCGGTTATTCAGGTACTGTTTATTATTATTGGGTCAAAACATCTGGGTACTACTAAGTACTAATAGTACTAATAAGGTGTACTAGTACATTTTTCAAATTGTACGAATAGAGTGCGCACCCAACAGTGTCCGATTAAGCCCAAGACTAGTGCAAAACTGAGTTGAGTGAGCCGCGTCGCGTCCGCGTGGTGCGGGCGAGCGGGCGGCAGGGCGCGACGGGGTGGCGCCGGCGGGCCGGGGTGGAGTGTTACCGTTGTAAAATACGTACGATACGAAGAGCGGTCAGTAGGTAACAACTAGTAACACAGATTAAGTTTGTAATTTCAAACTTAACAAAAATTATTCGAATATTCGAATTAAACATCAGTCAATATTCGAATAGTCAAAATGAACGAATATTCGCATTATTCGAATATTCGAATATTCGAATTACAAGCCCTAGTAGAGACTGAAAAAGTGTTCGCATAATATAATTGAATTTTAGGTTTTAAGCGTTATTATAAAACATGCCTTGTTCATATCAACTTTAGGTACCTGTAATATGTACATCTGTAACATCATGTATATTGCAATAGGTATTTCTTCTATGTAGGTAGTTAGATGAAAGTCGGACCATTGGAGCGGCGCGTGAAATCAACGGAATGACTTCTATGTTCAACTTTCTAACTACAATAGGTAAATTAAGGTGTATTCACGCTCACTTTAGCTTTTAGTTTTGTTAGAGATTCTAAGTGGCCTGAGTCAATTGGCGTTCAAATAGCGCAGTCATTGTCAAAAAATGCATCCTTTGTTGCTAGTATAGTAATAAAATTTCACTTTCAATGTCATTATAATTACCACCACTACATTTAGCCACTAGCAATTCTCTATAAATAATTTACAACACTCACAAATAGTTCACCTTAGTATTAATGATACAAAAATTAGAACTGGATCATGAGTTGCGGAGATTAACCCTTACCTACATACGAACTTACAAACGAATTTTACTTCTTTATAACATTATGGTATAGATGACATTTATTCTTACTTTATAAAGCAGTAGTGGCCCTGTGGTTACGGGTCCGACTTTGAGTTCTAAGTCGTGAGATCGAACCCAGTCAGGCACATTATTTTGGGTAGGTTTATATCATACCACAGCTCTCAAAAGAATAATATCCTACGACCAAAAATCTAAAATTTTGCGTAATTATTTTTATATCACGTGGTGTGTACCTTTTTAGGGTTCCGTAGCCGAATGGCAAAAAACGGAACCCTTATAGTTTCGACATGTCTGTCCATCTGTCTGTCTGTCCGTCCGTCCGTATGTCACAGCCATTTTATTCCGAATTTATTAGGACTATACATGTGAAACTTGATAAATAGATGTATTCTGTGAACCGCTTTCCGATTTTAAGAAAAAAATTAAAAAAATATTTTAAATAAAGCGGGGCTCCCCGTACATGGAACTGAAACTGAAAATATTTTTTGTCATGATACCTATGCATATGTGGTATCTATAGACAGGTCTTCAAAAATGACATTGAGGTTTCTAAAACCACTTTGTCATAAAGTTAATCGTTTAAAAGATATACGCTTCTAAAGTGGTAAAATGTGTGTCCCCCCCTCTAACTTCTATAATTATGGAGTGAAACATCTAAAAAAATATATGCTATAGACCTTAATTTAATCTTTCAACCAAAATTGGTTTGAACGAGATCGGGTTAGGAGTTTTTGAGATACAGCATATTTTCTAAAACCGCAAATATAACTTTGTAATTCATACAAACATATAACACCCAATTCATAAAAACAAAGTTATTTGGCGTAGTTGTAAAAATTGTAAATAAGCTAGTTTTAAGAAACTTTTAAGTCTTTTTTTTTCAAATAAATATATTAAATTATATTTATTATAGTTACTACGGAACCCTTCATGGGCGAGTCTGACTCGCACTTGGCCAATTTTTTTATTACCGATGGGCCCACTCTTGACCTCGATCTCGCCTGATGGTAAGCGATAGATGAGCTCTACGATGGAACGAGCGAGCCCAGAAGATGCCTATTTACTCGTGCTTTAAAGGCTGAAAGGTCATAAATGGCAGGGAACACAGAAGCCGGCAGAGAATTCCACGCTGTGCGCACAATAAATGTGGAGGAGAAGCGCTTGGTACGACAAGACGGTATATCAACCAATTGTGGGTGGTACCCAGCCGTGCGTCTGGTAGACCGGTAGTGAAAGGGAGATGGAGGAATCAGGTCATGGAGCTCCTGCGCACACTCCCCGAAGTACAATCTGTAGTAAACCGACAGGCAAGCAACGGTTCGCCGATGAGCCAGGCTATGAAGCTTGTCCACCAGCACCTCGTCGCCTATAAGCCTTTTAGTTCTGCGGTCGATCGAGTCTAATGCAGCAAGTTGGATCTTTGCAGAGCCATCCCACAAGTGGCTAGTGTAGGTACAATGTGTTTTAATTTAGAAATTATTGTAACAATTGTTGGTAAACCTAATAAAATAAAACGAACACATGACATCCACAAACCTTCACTTGGCCCGCGTGATGGCCCATTCCCTCTCATAGAGAAGAGGCCTTTGTCACAGTATAGATATGGACAGTACAGAGACTAAGCCTAGTTGAAGACTAATTTCCTACGCTCCATTGAAGCATTAGGGTTGTAACTTTTAATGATTTTGGTATTGTTTTTTTTTTCACATTTTTGTTCTGTAGTGATCAATCCATCGAGTTTAAATAACTACCTAGCTTACAAATACAATTTAAATTGGTAATTTATAAGTAATAAGATCACAAATTTATTATGATCGCGGACTTATAATTCGATAATGATTATAAGTATAACAATAAATAAATCATTCTTACCTTTCAAAATCAGCAGGAAGTTTGAAATACGATAGCTCTGGTTTTGTTGAAGGCGAGTTCAAACAGCCGTACACAACGCAGGACGCTCTTGACATAATTTAAACGTGTCCACTCGTCTTGATGCGGCACGCACTACTGACAGCACCGCGAGCCGCGCTTAGGAGTCTCGTCGGTGCACATATTTGTGTGAGTGTGCCGTTTCGAGCGTTTATAGGTAGTTTCCGTACTATCCATATTTTTATACTGTGCCTGTGTCTCAGCAATGGAAACGTTACAGGCTAGTAATGTTAGGGACAATGGGCGGTCTTGTCTTACAGATAACCTTTGGCTGGAGATAACTAAAAGATAAATAAAAAAGAAATTGCATCTTCATTTGCTTAATTGTCACAATAAAAAGCTGCACGTATTTTAAAGCGTAATCATATAAAATATAAGTACATTTTCTCTAAATTAAACTTAGCACAGACATTAGACATTATTATTCGGGATTATCTTTATTGTACCTACTTAATTTAATTTAATGTGGCTATAATGTTTCTCATTGTGAAGGGTGAGAGACCTGTGTTACAATATGTACCTAGTATATCACGTCTACAGGCGAATCTTTACCTTTATATTGTAGGGGGAAGTGGGGCAGATTCATACAAGGGGCACCGTCATACACCAAATATATCTGATGTTAGGCGCACATCAACAGAATGACTTATGCGTATATGTGTAGCTTACTTTTGTGTGTGATTGCTCACGGAGTTTGAAAGCAGTCGGTGTGAAACGCGCGTCGGTGTGACACAGAACGTGATTCGGCCAGGCATAAGTATTTTTATAAGCTCACTTTAACGTCTTTTTTTTAAATAAAAGCTGCTCTCTAGATTATTCAGTTCTATTTTATTTAAAAGATAATAGGGTCAAGTTTGTGAATTAATCTGTGAATAATTTTATATATGCTTGCTTTTTTTCTAGAAATATTTTGATTTCATTTTCTTGTGATGGGGTAGATTCATACAGGAGTGTACGGGGCACATTCATACTGTATGAATGTGCCCCATTTTTTGTTTGTTTGTAAAATTATACCATAATTTTGTTTTGCAGAACGATTATGTTCAGAAATTACAAGAAAAAGGGAACTAGGAGTGGAGTAGTGGACGAAGACGCAATGTTTAAAGCTATCGATAAAGTTTTGGAAAACAAACTCTCATTTCAGAAATCAGCAGCCAAATATGGAGTATTAATAAATAAGAATTAAGCAATATAATGTAGATATTTAAAAAGTGATGTGACTGATCAGAAAGACTGTTTTTTTATTACTGGTGGGCCCACTTCTTGACCTCGATCTCGCCTGATGGTAAGCGATAGATGAGGTCTAAGATGGGACGAGCGAGCCCAGAAGATGCCTATTTACTCGTGTTTTAAAGGCTGAAAGGTCATAAGTGGCAGGGAACACATAAGCCGGCAGAGAATTCCACAGCTTGGCTGTGCGCACAATAAATGTGGAGGAGAAGCGCTTGGTACGACAAGACGGTATATCAACCAAGTGTGGGTGGTACCCAGCCGTGCGTCTAGTAGTCCGGTAGTGAAAGGGATATGGATGAATCAGGTCATGGAGCTCCTGCGGACACTCCCCGAAGTACAATCTGTAGAAAACCGACAGGCAAGCAACGGTTCGCCGATGAGCCAGGCTATGAAGCTTGTCCACCAGCACCTCGTCGCCTATAAGCCTTTTAGCTCTGCGCTCGATCGAGTCCAATGCAGCAAGTTGGTACTTTGCAGAGCCATCCCACAAGTGACTGCAATACTCCACGCAGGAACGGACCTGTGCTTTATACAGAATTAGAAGCTGTCCAAGCGTGAAGTACCGCCTCACCTTGTGTAGGATTCCCAGTTTTTTTGCTGCAGTCTGAGCTCTGGACTCGATGGTTGAGCCGAAGTTGAGGTCTGACGTCAACTCCATGCCCAAAAGCTCCAGGCGATTGGTAACTGGCACAGATGTACTTCGAAAAGTAGGGGTCAATTCAAAAGGGCACCTTTTAGCGCTGAAAAGACAAGCCTGTGTTTACAGAGCATTGAATTTGACCCCATTGGGAAACGAAATTTAAGGTCAAATTCATGCGCTCTACCATGGCCTTTCTGAGAGTGGCAATTTCGTCGCTGTCAGCTCTAGAACTGGATAAGTATCTCTCTGTGTGCTGTGTGTGTTAGGTTAAGTTAGTTCCCTCGGTGCCATAAAAATAAAAACTAACTATATTTGTATTTTTTATAATATGATTATGTCAGTATTATTTGATAATAGAGACTAATATTGCTTTTGTTTTCATGAACGTTGTGTTTTGATACTTTGATTTTGATAAATAAATAAACATTTCACGCAAAACTTGTGTATTTTGTCACATGTATGAATCTGCCCCATAGGCTGTATGTAAGTGCCCCGCATGTGGGGTACATTCATACATTTTTAATTTTTTCTTTAAAGTGGTACAAAAAGTTGTACAAGTGTATTTACACAAATTTCATGTTTTTTATATGAAGTCAGATAGTTAGACTATTGAATTTTGATGAATCAATAAAGATATTGATACCCGAGAGCATTCTATAAGACGAAATATAAAAACTGTATGAAGCTGCCCCACCTTCCCCTATACGTATGTTGCCAGGTGGCATAAAGACGTGCATTAATTTTTTAAAAGATTCTGCCTGCGATTTTGTCTGCGTGGACTTTAGTATTACAGTCCGTGCTTTCCTAGGCACGTCGGAAATTATGTTAAGATAGCATCCATCTATGAAATGACGTACTGCAGGATACCATCCACACTTCTTCGATACACCGTCTTGTCGTACTAAGCGCTTCTCATCTACATTTATGGTGCGCACAGCCAAGGTGTGGTACTCTCTGCCGGCATCTGTATTCCCTGCAACATATGACCCGTCAGCCTTTAAAGCAAGAGCGAACAGGCATCTTCTGGGCTCGCTCGTCCTATCGTAGACCTCATCTTACACTTACCATCAGGTGTGATCGAAGTCAAGAGCGGACTCATACGAAATAATAAACAAAATACCTCGGTTGAAGAGTTGCTTTACCTTGATCGACCCGTACAATTGCTATTATATTATTTTTTATTTATTTAATTTAGTTAATTAATTTACATACAGAGGTATCACTTAAATTTAGACTCGCCAAACTTTTACGTTTGATGGCGAGAGGCGCTCTTTATACATTAACATTAATGAACCATTCCAATTACTTCTACTGATAGTGTTGCCCAAATGAGAGTCTCGCAAGAGTCTTCAAGAGTCTCAATTAAATTGATTCATTTGGTTGGCCTATGTCAATTCAAGCTCAAAATGTACCTACTCTGTTACATTGTTCTGAGATCTCAACTACCGTTTAATAAATAGCAATAGGATAATCGCTAATTGCAAGACTCTTGCGAGACTCGCGTTTGGACAACACTACTTCTACACAATATGTTGCAATATAATCCTATATCTATAATCTCACAGTAACAATGTGTTAATTACGTATATGATTAGCATTTCAATATATTTTTTAGTTTTTTCTTTTAGTGTCCTTTACTTATTTTTATTTTTTCTCTTCATAATTCTATTTTGTTAAATACTTGAGGTACCAAATACTTAGATGTCCTCTTACCGTAATAATTAGTTACAAGCAAGATAACTGAAAAGTACACTTCAAAGAAACATGGGCGCTCTATCGTTACCTACTTTTCGAACCCTTACACTTGGGACTCCGATCAATATTCACCGCATACTAACCATTTCGACATATCTTGTCAAAAATGCCTGGAAACACATGCCTCTCAACTGGATCATATTTTTGTGCCTTATTTCGTGTCTAATACGTAGTTTTAGTCCCAATTTCTTAAATTAACAGTAGTGAATATTCATTAATTTTTCTTCCTTATTTTACTGGAATAAACAAATAAATAAAATAGGATAGATGATGGTCAAACTCAAGCCTATCAATAAAAAATGTTTTCTCATTAATTCCGCTACAGTACCTACGAGTATATTTAAAATAAAATCCTATCCATTTACCGTAAACCATGTAAACGTTGCGGTCTGGAATAAAAACATGGCACAACAGAACTGGGTCATTTGCAGCCTCTACGGAATTCTACGCTTAAGGATTTTCACACATTAACGACTTCGGGCTTTTGTAAATCAGAGGGCTTAGTATAAGTGAGCAATAACTATAATTTTTCTCGAAAACGATCGCTTTGTCTCTTTTACACTCATCTACAAGTATGGCACATGTGAAATAACAAAGCAATAGTTTTCGAAAACGACAAAAATATTTCAAACTCATACTTAGCCTGTTGAAGGAACTGCAAAACTCGATTGCCAATAGCCGTGCGCGTTATCCACTTACAAGGTTGTCATCATCTATTCAGCCTTTTGATCAGAAAATGATCCGTCCTCAACTATGTTGGAAATAAATTGAAGTAGGAAAAAAAAATATTTTGTAGATTGGTTATAATTAACACTTTCACACGATTTTTTTTTGTCTTTGAAGTTAAGCTAGATGAGGCCCATGTTTCCTAACTGACTACTCTCTAATCTATCTGATCTATCTCCTTTAATTTCTGTCCATCCAAAGGTTGTCTCTAAGAAATTGCCCTGTGCGATAAGACCGCTCATTGTATACTAGTTTTATTATTTGTATTAATAAAGTATATAATAAATATTTAATACTTTGAGAAGAAACACCGAACCAAACTCAGAGGTCAACAACATTTCTTATAAAGTCCATAGAATTCGTATTGGAGTCGGCTTCCACGTCGTCTTACCGTTTAAAGATGAGTAGGTACTAGTGGGTTACATGGAGCGACTGCCAAACTGACCTCCACAAACCTTAGCTGGGCAACACGTTACCCTTTGGCAATACTGTTGACAGATTCTCTGGCTTCTGAATACCTGTAACTACTGTTAAAGATGTTCAAATTACAGCTGGGAGTAGAAGTTTAAGATCCACGGACTGACCTCAGTGAGCGTGGCTTACGCTTGAAGATCAAACCGTGTGGCTGTTATCATTCAGCCACCAGCTCCTCTAGCTACTCTGTGGTGTAGCAAACATATCAAGTCACACCATTCATTAAACTGGTGTTAAGCCATTAGGTATGTGTTTAAACTGGTAGCTGACATCTATGTTGTTAGGTTATGATTTAGATGGTTTATTGATGTAGAATAATACGGTCTAATCGGATGCAGCTAGGTTCGCGTTTCACCACCATCTCTCCTGATGGTAAGTGATGATGTGGTCGAAGATGGAGCACGCTTACCTAAAAGTAACCTATTCACTCTAGACTTAAAGATTAGGTTATAGCTATCGGGAAACACAGACTCCGGCAGGGAATTCCACTCCTTCGCCGTACGTATAATGAAAGTATTTCCAAAACGTTTAGTGCGTATGGGTGGTATGTCCACCATGTAACGATGGTGCATCGCCGTTTGTCTTGTCGTCCGATGATGGAACGAACGGGCTCGGCGGAATTAGATTGTGTAATTCCATCGTACACTCCCCGAAATGTAACTGATAGAAAACCGATAGACTTGCAACTCGTCGTCGATGTTCAAAGTTGCTGGGTAACACGTTACCAAGACTTAGCAAGACTGGTGTCAAATTCTCTGGCGTCTGACTACCTGTAACGACTGTTAAAGACGTTCAAATAACAGCCGAGATATCTTAAGGCGATACCAAAATAAATTAGGGGTTTTTTCGTCAACATTTATTTCACTATTCCAGCAAGTATGGATTTTATTTTTGGTAATATGTTTATTGACTATTTCATTAATACTTTGACCGAAGGAAAACGCAATTGGGTTAAATTTGCTCCGTCGAATTTGATTCCGAAAAGACCTCTATTCTTTTTTATTGTTCACTATAATTCTAAAATCCTAAGGAATTTCATTTCAAAATTGCATTCAAAATGTGCATAATAGGTAATTGAAAACTCTGTCTGAAAATATTTTTTGATACATAGCTTAATTTATTTTTAAACAATTTTTATTTGGTTTGGCGCTTACGTTGTTTTATTTTGGTTCCAGCGTATTGTTGCGCTCTCTTTTTTTCGCACGTGGAAGTAATAGACTCTGTCACTTTCTTATGCCCGCCCAGTTCGCCTGCGGCCTTTGTCAGTGATAGATCTGTGTCGATTCCTCCCGCAACCGTGATTATAATTTTTTATCGAAATAGTTATTGTTTAGTCTTGTTTTCTGATTTTATTTATCTATATTTGACAAGTGAACAATGTTTATATATAACATTAGTTTACCGATATGGGGAATAAGTATAAAAGACAACGAAAGGTGAAAAAATTGGCCAAGTGCGAGTTGGACTCGCCCATGAAGGGTTCCGTAGTAACTATAATAAATATAATATAATTAATATATTTATTTGAAAAAAAAAAAAAAACCAAAAACCTTACAAATTTCTTAAAAGTAGCTTATTTACAATTTTTACAACTACGCCAAATAACTTTGTTTTTCATAGTGTTTGTATGAATTACAAAGTTATATTTGCGGTTTTAGAAAATATACTGTATCTCAAAAATGTTGACTCGATCTCGTTCAAACTAATTTTGCTTGAAAGTTTACATTAAGATCTACAACATATGGTTTTTTTAGATTTTTCACTTCATTATTATAGAAGTTAGAGGGGGGACACACATTTTACCACTTTGGAAGCGTATATCTTTTAAACGAATAACTTTATGAAAAAGTAATTTTAGAAACCTTAATGTCATTTTTAAAGACCTGTCTATAAATACCACACACGTATAGGTTTCATGAAAAAAAATATTTTCAGTTTCAGTTCCATGTATGAGGAGCCCCCTTTATTTTAAATATTTTTTAAATTTTCTCTTAAAATCGGAAAGCGGTTCACAGAATACATCTATCTATCAAGTTTTACATGTATAGTCTTAATAGTTTCGGAATAAAATGGCTGTGACATACGGACGGACGGACAGACAGACAGACGGACAGACATGTCGAAACTATAAGGGTTCCGTTTTTTGCCATTCGGCTACGGAACCCTAAAAACCGACATTTGGAACGCCTGAGGGATCATGCTCGTAAAATGACGGAAAATAATTGGCCAAGTGCGAGTCAGACTCGCCCATGAAGGGTTTCGTAGTAACTATTATAATATAATATGTATATTTATTTGACGAAAAACAAAACCTTACAAATTTCTTAAAAGACAACGAAAGGTGAAAAAATTGGCCAAGTGCGAGTTGGACTCGCCCATGAAGGGTTCCGTAGTAACTATAATAAATATAATATAATTAATATATTTATTTGAAAAAAAAAAAAAAACCAAAAACCTTACAAATTTCTTAAAAGTAGCTTATTTACAATTTTTACAACTACGCCAAATAACTTTGTTTTTCATAGTGTTTGTATGAATTACAAAGTTATATTTGCGGTTTTAGAAAATATGTTGTATCACAAAAAATGCTGACCCGATCTCGTTCAAACCAATTTTGGTTGAAAGTATACATTAAGATCTACAGACATATATTTTTTTAGATTTTCATTCCATTATTACAGAAGTTAGAGGGGGGGGGGGGGGGGAGGTACACATTTTACCACTTTGGGAGCGTATATCTTTTAAACGATTGACTTTATAAAAAGTAGTTTCAGAAACCCCTATGTCATTTTTATAGACCTGTCTATAGATACCACACACAGATAGGTTTCATGAAAAAAAATAATTTTCAGTTTCAGTTCCATGTATGGTGAGCCCCCCTTTATTTTAAATATTTTTTTTTATAAAATCTGAAAGCGGTTTACAGAATACATCTACCTACCAAGTTTCACATGTATAGTCCTAATAGCTTCGGAATAAAATGGCTGTGACATACGAACGGACACACGGACAGACATGACGAACTATGAGGGTTCCCTATTTTTTAATATTTACATACCAGTTTTATTTTACAGAGACAAAATCACAGCGCCGGAGCAGACCTCGGATATTACATGTGATTCGGAAAACAGAAGATTAGAGTCGCCATTATAATTTTTAAATTTGGATGATCAACAGTGTCTAACTACTAACTTCTTGGAAAAAAATTAGTCAGTAAACTGTTTATTTCCTATTAAGATAAAAAGAAATACATTGGCGCGGATTGTCTTGTTCACAAACTAAACTAAAGTTCAGTGCATCTTTTTCTTACTATTTCATTATAAAAGAACAGAAAATATTAGTTTATTTCTGTCAAATTAGTCAGCGTCTGACGTAAATTGACGTATTTTTAGTAACCAATTTTTTAATCGAGTCTAAAATTGTCTATGGAATATCTTAATTTGACAGGACTAAACTAATATTTTTCTTCTGCTTTTTTCTTAATGAAATAGAAAGAAAGTGCGTTGCCAGGGCCAAAATTCGTGGTGGCAAGGCATCTGCCGGAGATTTTTCACTCTTACTTTAAAGGTGGCAGACGGGTCATATGTGGAAAAGAACACAGAAGCCGACAGAGAGCTCCAAACCGATTCGAAGACCGGTCGAAGTCCGACCGAAGTCCGACCGAAGTCCGACCGACAAAGTGCGCACAATAAATGTAGAGGAGAATTACGTAGTATGACAAAGTGGTACATTGACCAAGTGAGGATGGTGCCCTGTAGTACGTCTGGTATATTAATACTGAAAGCCATTACCAATGATATTGCCGTTATTCATGAAATCAGTCATCGTGTTTTTTTCTATATATTTTATTTCTATTTATCAAAGTAATCACCCATGCAATCGATGCATCTTTTCCAACGCACTGGTAGCTTATTGATACCCTTCTTGAAGAAATCAGTTGGACGGGAGGCAACAAATTCTGCAAAGGCATTTTTACTGCCTCTATGATGTTGATTTTTTTCCGAGAAGTTTAGAATTCAGGAAAAAGTAGAAGTCTGTAGGTGCAAGGTCTAGTGAGTACGACAGATGGCGGAGAACTTCCAACACCAGCTCTTGTAACTTGTAGACCGTCTGCTGTGTAGTATGAGGACGCGCGTTGTCGTGCAAGAGCAGCGGAGCCGAGCGATTGACCAAAGCTGGTTGGAGATGTGCGAGCTTCTCCATAATTGTGTTCAGTTCTGCAGTAATGCTCATCCTGTTTGGTAGATAACTCATTACACCAGGGTTAGACCACCAAACAGGGACCAACACTTTTCTAGGGGTCAGTTTTCGTTTAGGAAAACGTTTAGATGCTAATCCAGGATCTAATCAATTTCGCTTACGATTGTCGAACAGGATCCATTTTTCACCGCAGGCAACAAGATTATTTCGTTTGTGTGCCTGTTAAGCAGTGCAAGGTACGTCTCGATGCGTTCTTCGCGGTGATGATCACTGAATTCGTGGGGCAGACGTCAAGCTTTTTTACCTTGCCAATTTGACGCAAGTAAACCAATATTGTTTTGATACTAGCGTTGAAAGCTGCTTCTAATTCAGCCGCAGATTGGGTGTCATCAGCTCCCACAATCGCCTTTAATTCGTCATCAACAACCAAAGGGTTCATTTTTCAAGTCGAAATTTCCAGATCGGACACGAGCAAACTAATAACGGGTGGTGCATTCATTTTTAGAGTTCGTTTTGTAAACGTCGTTGAGGTTGTGGGCCGTAGGTACAAGGGGCACGGTTATGCCAAACTTTGAAACAAGAATTCCAAATTATAAAATAAAATTAATTTGAAATTATAATTATTAGCCAAAACAATATGATTATCGAACTCAAACTCAACATATTTATTTCAGATAGGCCCACATGGGCACTTACAATACGTCAGAAGTTAGTGCATGGTTTGAAATTGGTCGTTTTCTAGGGAGAAAAACCGGCAAAAAAACTCCACAGTATCCATGATACAGATTAAGAGGACAGTATATGATTTAATATTATAATTTGAAATTGCCAGTACGGCAAAACAGCGAATTCATAGGTAAAGCCCTGTTATTAAATATCAAATATTTATAAATTATTTAAAAATTAAACATAACTGACAACGAGCAGTACTGAAAGTGATGCTCTTTAAACCAAGAGACTTCTCTACTGACCATGGGACCGCCGGAGCCCTGCAGCACCGGAGCCGTGACAGAAACTAGAGGCATAGTTTCTGTCACGGCTCCGGTGCTGCAGGGCTCCGGCGGTCCCATGCAAGCTTATCCTCGCAGATGTGTTTCACGCTCACCACCGCGGCTGCGGCTTGCTGGCTGGCTTCGCCGACTAGCCTCAGCCGCGGCGGCGAGTGTTAAAACCACCTGCTCCTCACCTCGCGGGCCGCCTCGCCCCTCCGCGCCTACGCGTTTTTAAATAACACTCTAGGGGTAGGACAGACATGGAACAGACGTGGAATCGGTTTCGCAGCAATTCGTTTCTGTCACGCCGCTTCCGCAGCACGCTCAATCAAATTACTCGCAATATTATATATTTTAAACGATAGGCTTAATGATTTTCGATTAAATAAACGTTATATCCAATAACGTTATACGAAATAAGTTTTAGAGTATATAAATGTTATGTCTAAAGAAATTACATCAACAGTTGGTATAACTCACTATCTTGTGAACGTTATTGAAATGAAAATATACCAAATAACTTTTTATGATATGAGACGCACCCCGCTAAATCAGTACGGATTTGTTTCGAACAGACCAGTTAAAAAACCGTGTTCAATTCAATTGCACACTATTTTGTAAAACCTCTTTTAACGTTGCTTGACCGCAAAAACGTACTCATTTGACGCGAGTTGAGCACGGGTTGGTTGAATTGTGTAGTAATACAAAAGCGTGTGTATTTCGCGAGACCGATGTCGCCAGTTGGACACGGAAAGGGAAATACGCGACGATGATTTAGTGCATTCACTAGAGGTCAGTGAAGATGATGAGCCTCTACCATATGAAATAGAGATTGAAAATAATGATATGACTGGTAGATCCTCGGTACATGAGAGATCCGTGATCCAGAATATGTAATTAATAAAAATAGGGGCAAGGATACAAACAAAGAAAATAAAACACGCGGGGGAAATGTCTCTGATGAAATATTAAATGAAGGCAACAGACATGTATTCCAAGAAAATAGTGTAGTTATAGATTTTAGTAATTTTTAATTAAATCTCTGACTTTTATTCGTGAGAAAATATCCATCAAAAATTTAATTGGATGAATAATCTTTAATTAATTAATAATAAATTAATAGTTTAAAAATCACTAGAAAAACACGCTTTTATAAGTGCACGTAAAAACAAAAAATTTGTTCGCGCTTTTCCTTTTTTTTTGTAGCCTCCGTTTTCTTTGTGTTGCTGTTTCTGTTTTTATATTATTCCCACGAGTAGTGAACAATTAAACGGTCAATCACCCCAGAGGATTTGAAAGTGACATCACAAAAAGTTGACAAAAAGGTTAAGAAAACCGATAACGGATTTTCTTTAGGTTTGTTATCCTCAAACCTGATCCTGTTTGAAACCTGATCGTGTTCAAAGTCCATTACGTGGCTTTTCTCACAAGTACAAACACGACAATGATACGATATTGCATCATGGAATGCCACTGCCTATCTTCCGGCTTCATCATCAGACCTTGAAACCTAATCGTGGTCAAAGTTCATTACAAGACTTTTCTAAGAAATCCAAAACAGCTATGATACGATTTTCCATCATGAAGTTCCAGTTCATATCTTCCGGCTTCATCATCAGATCAGTTCGACAGTACCATATTATTGTATTGTCATCAGAACTACATACAGTTGCTAATTTTCATTACGCTACGACCCTTGGAAGATGGTTAAAGTAGTTGCCTTAGATTCCATTACATAGTTAGTTACATACAGGTCGACCTAATAAAAGCGTGTTAAAAAGCGTAGTTTCGAAGCAACTTTTTGTTACTACTCATTTTAAGTAAATTAATTAAATAAAATCCTAGTAAGAATTTGTTTACTACACTAGTAGTTCTTTTTCTTAGGTCAATATGATCATTTACTGTTACGGTCTGTGCATTTACACACGTTATATTATTTTTTGTCATTCTTAAATAAAGTAAAACACTAAATACCTAACAATATAATGAATAAGTTAGTTTAATTCAGATTAAAAAGAAATGTATTTGATTTTGGCGACTCCGTGCCTTCTCTATTCTAAAACATCAAAACACACAAACTACATCGCAAACTCACCGCGAGCGTGCGCTCGAGTTTGCAATGTATTCTAGCGGGGGTGCTCCCCGCGTCTTCCGTTAAGCTACGCCCCTCGAGCTATGTCTTATTTTTTACGTATCACCTTAAGACGTTCGATCATAACCTAGATCAGGGATGGCGAACCAATGGCACGCAACATAATATTTTGGGCACGTCACCAATCACGAAATTCATTATGCACTAAGAAAAAAGTCTGAATTGGGTATTTTATGACGAGCGACCGCGAGTGACCCTACACTACAGAGTTTTCGATGAGAAACATTGTAAAATTTACCTTTTTGTAGTAAATAAAGGGTTTTGAATTGATAGTGTTATTATTATTTTCCAATAACAAAGTTAAATTATTTGGCGGCACGTTTACGATCTCTTTAATAATTTCTTTACAAAAAATGGCACATTTATACATAAAGGTTCGCCTACCCTGACCTAGATGATTGACCAGTGCTGTTTTAATTATTTAGCCACGAGCTCCTCTTTATATTTTACATACTAATAAGTTTTATCTATTGTTACAGGTAATTACTACAACCCAACTCCAGTCGAGTTCGAGACACATCCGATCTAGGTATCAATATCATCAATAAAAGTTTTTAAGCTAACATTGTCACTAACAGTATAATTAGAACTTAAAACGAAATATTTAACATTTATTTCGGTGTCGATCACAAAAAAAATATAACAGAACATTGTCGAATATTATTAAGTACCTACCTACATTTGTGTTCTAATAAATTTTGTTACTTAAACTGTTTCTGTATGTATGTATTGTATAATAATGTAAGACGAATAGAATTGTAAAGTATCACACACAAACCCAAAAGGTTTATGTTATGTAGTACTAAATCAAATAACCATGTAAACTTTCTTTTGATAAATAATTAAAAAAAACTGTTTCCACTCCCCTAAAAAATTAAACCCCTATAAAGATCACTTTGTTTTCCGCCCATCCGTTCCTCTGTCGGTCAAGACCCCTTTTTCTTACGAACGGGGAGAGATATTGATTATTAGAAGGATAGATTTATGACCGTTTATGTTGCATAGTTTCGCATATTTTGCGAGTTCACAAGAGAATCAAACTTGTATATAGCGTAGTTTCTGTAGAAGCATGAAGCTTGGCAAGAAAAAATATCTTAATCCGGGTCCGCTGCGCCAATTTTCTAACAAAACATGTTATCAAAACATGTTAGTAAAACCGCCCGTCCGCTGCGCCTATTGTTGTAATGTTTTTGTTTAATTTAATAAATGAGTTCCGACGAAGAAGTCGTGGAAGCTGTTATAGCAATAGTAGATTTAGTTGACATTTGAATGTGGCAATTCTGTCTCTGAGATTAAAAAATAGGGATAGTGAGCGCGAACACAAAATATAATAATAATAATAATATAAGACGTTTAATTTTCTCAACACAAAGTAACTTAAAGCTAAAAATTACAGTAAACTAAAGTAGGGGTTTGACTTTGTGAGAGACTGGTGCCTGAAGTGGGTTTCAACGAGAACCTGTATTACAGGTCACCAGTTCCCTCCCGCGGCCTGAGATCCGCTGTAACTTAAATAATGGATAGAGAATTGAATACAAGAATGAAGCAATATTACTTAAAGACTAAAAATATGAAAATTATTGTTTACATACATGAGAAGAAATGCGTCACTTTCCCCCTCCCCGCAGGCGAACGCTGGGGATGTTATCTATTCGTCTCGGCAAACATGTTATTGTGCTGTGTGTTGCTAACAAAACTGTTAGACCACGCCTATATTCTGTTAGCAAACAATGTTATACTGTTTGCAAACACGAAAACACGTCGCAGCGGACCCGGCTTTATAGTAAATGTAACGGAAATTCTGAAAACCATTAATATGTTGTTAGTTTGGTACCTACTATTCAACACTTACTTAGATTAGTTTGTACAGAACCCTCGGTGCGTGAGACCACTAGTCGAATTTGCTCTTGTCCGGTTTTTTGCGTGGCCAGTGGTCAACCTAGGTCCTAGGAGGTTGTCTGCTGCCGGGGTTGTGGGAATGTTCTACCGAGATACCACGGCCCCGGAACGTAAGGGAAGTTGAGGGAACAGGGTGGGTTTTTAGTCTGTAGAAGTCTGGAACTCCCTTCCGCTCCATCTAGAGTGGGAGGAGTGATTAGAGAATTTTCCCACCTAAAAAAAGGAGGTATTCTGCTGCTTTAACGGACTTGCCTGTGGTGGCCTTAATTATTATAATTAAAGCTTTAAGCTAAGTCTTATAGAAACTAAGCGGGACTTCATGCTATGAGCACCCCTAATGGGGTACGAACCTCGGCTTAGGGCGGTGCTGGGGGAGGCCAAGACCATGGACTGCCAGTTATACCGTTTTGTTTTGAGATTCGGGTGCGTAGCACGCACATATACTCACATGCTAGTATGCATAGATACATACAGGTATACATACTCTTATAGTCATAATCTATAGTATGGTATTAAATAGTCTCTAATATTTCTCTTCGTCACATCGATGATGTCAAATAAATTGCTTTTGATGGATAAGATAGATAGATATATTTTTCACTAGCTGTGTCCGCGACTTCGTCCGTGCGGAATAGTGACATTCGGCAGCATTTTTATTTTTTTAGGCTAATGATTTTGAAAACAAAACTCATACATAATTTGAATGTTGTATTTATTAATATCTAATCAAAAGTCTAAAAAATAAGTTTCTAGCTTCTAGCTTTAAAAATGACGCAATTTCCATACAAATTTTCATTCCCTATTACAACCCCTTACAGTCCTTTTTTCGCATTAAAAAGTACCCTATGTCCTTTCTCAGGCTCTAGACTATGTCCTTACCAAATTTCATTCAAATCGGTTCTGTAGTTTAGGCGTGATTGCGTAACACACAGACAGACAAAGTTACTTTCGCATTTATAATATTAGTAAGCATTGTACACCAAACTCAAACCCAAAATATTTTAATTCACATAGGCCAACATGGGCACTTACAAAACGTCAGAAGTTAATGAATGGTTCGAAATTGGTCGTTTTCTATGCAGAAGAACCGGCAAGAAACTCCACAGTTACTTTTTTATAAATATAATTTTTACAATGTCATCCATAATACAGGTTAATTAGATGTGAGAGGACAGTATAGACTACTTAATACAGCACAATGGAATTACAAATAAAAAATTGTAAAACAAGTCTAAGAGTCTACACTATAACAGAAAAACAAATAAGTAAGTAATAATTGCTTGCTTGGCTCATTGTCTGACTGGGCGAGCCTGCTTGTTGGTTCGAATTTATGAAGATATACACATTACAGACTTTCCAACTTAGCAGTCTTTCCAATCGCAAGTGTACGCCGAATCTTCCGAAAATATCTATAGCGCCAATTACGAAGGCTCGCAATTAAAATTGTCGCTTAAATTGGTGCCGCCTGGGGAACTAATTGCGTTATGCCGTGACAACCTTACAGAGGGCACGATAAATCTACCATCTGAATATTGTATAAGTGGTGATGGCTTGGATAATGTAGGGTTGTGTGGAAAGGCTTCACTGTAGTGACAAAATTTATCGTATGTTTTGACAGCCTCGATAGTGGAGGGAAGTATGGTAATCAGGAACCCTTGTTTCTTGGTATCTTCGTATTTTAGTCTAGGGACATTTGTGAAAAGTTATTCTATTACAAGGGACTTTGGGAAATACAATCAATCACTCTGCGTCGCCTCTTCTGAACTACATGGAAATTGGCTTTTACTCTAACTAGATGCTGCTACCTTTATACAAACGACGTCCTGGGTATCCTTCCTCTTTTCTTAACTTGTTAATGTGATATTCCTTGGTACCTCCCGCCCGTAAATATATGCACATGCAGAAGGGATGCAATAAAAACATACCACAACCATAACAGTTAGACACTATGGTTAGGGAGGTTGAAATTCCGAATTCGTCACTGTCTTTAGAACACCGGGAAAAAAGAAGAATAAAAGGGGTAACAGTTTTATTAACTAATTGTGACGACGAGAACATATTATTTTTAATGTTTTTATTTAATACATTTTTTACTTTTAAATGTGTTTATGTATTATATCTATTTTATTTATAACTAGCTTCTGCCCGTGACTTCGTACGCGTGGAAAGGTTTTCCCGCGCAAATCTCGATCCCGTGGGAATTTCGGGATAAAAAGTAGCCTATGTTTTATTACAGAATGTCAACTATCTACTTACCAAATTTCATTCAGATCCGTTCAGTAGTTTTTGCGTGAAAGAGTAACAAACATCCATCCATCCTCACAAACTTTCACATTTATAATACTAGCTTCTGCCCGCGACTTCGTACGCGTGGGAAGGTTTTCCCGTGCAAATCCTGATCCCGTGGGAATTTCGGGATAAAACGTAGCCTATGTGTTATTCCAGAATGTCAACTATCTACTTACCAAATATCATTCAGATCCGTTCAGTAGTTTTTGCGTGAAAGAGTAACAAACATCCATCCATCCTCACAAACTTTCGCATTTATAATATTAGTAGGATTAGTAGGATACCTAATTAACTAATGAATTCCTCTTCTTTCTTTAACATTCTTCTGAACAGACATAATTACAAATAAATGATGGCAATAACCATAGAATAATGGCAAGTAGTAAAAGTGACCACTTTTTGTTCCACTAAGTGCACGATGCGCGAACTTACTCCCACTACACCAAAAAAGCTTTTGGCGTAGTGGGAGTAAGTTGGCAAGGGCCAATTTACATGCCGAGGACTATAACGAGCAATCTAGTTAACCCCTCCAACTAAGCTAAATATGCTTGTGTCTGGAGTGAGTTTGCAGCAATAGTGTTATGGCTGGGGTTTGATCCTGCGACCTCTAGATCACAAGGACGCTTCAAAGCACGTTCATAGTTACACAATTAGTTCCATTACTTAGTGCTTATGTAGACTCATTACGAATACTAACTAGTTATAATAAGCAAGCACCCAGCGAGCCAGCCTCTTCATCGACTTCTAATAACGGAGCTCCTCTAATTAATCCAAGATTCCTATGCAACTGTATGCACGCATGAAGCCATACGGATGCAAAAGAATATTATGAATGCCTGCACGGTATCTTAACGCGTCCAATTATTATTTGCAATCACGTTTGAGAATCGTAAAACTTGCAATTACAATTGTAAACACGAATGCAGATCGTTTTAAAATAAGTCGTGTACTAGGAAGCAGTAGACTGGAAGCGTGCATGGATTATTTAATGGAAGGTGCTTGAAAAGGCACGAGATAATAGGTTATAATAAGCATACTAAGTTTTTATTTACTAACTAGCGGTCGCGCAGTACTTCGCTCCCGTGGACGTTATCACGTTAAAAACATAACCTCCTTCTTTTGTAGTCGAGTAAAAAGTAGCCTATAAACTTCCTCAAGCTTCAGGCTACTTCCATACCAAATTTCATCCAAATCCACTCCGTACTTTCGGAGATTACCGCGTTCAAACAAACAAACTTCCGCTTTATAATATTAAGTATAGATTTTCATAAAACTTCATAAACTTTACCGTTTCCCAAATGTGTCGGGGTCGCCGTCTAGTGTATCTTTGTTGTATTCAACGCCAATTTTTTTTTTTCAGGGTTAAGTCATCAAATGACTTCTCCCGCTCTTAGGGACCATTCAAGTATTACGTAAGCACTATAGGGGGTGTGGGGGTCTTTGCATTGCTTATTTTTGATGACATGGGGGGTGGGGGGGATCTAGTAGGTGATTACGTCAGCAATAATTATTTAATTTTTTACACATGTAGCTACACACATTGTCTATGCTTTAAAATGAAATGCATTTTCGGGGATTCCTAGAAATAATGAATTCTTGAATTCCGTGTCAGCAAAGTTTATTTAAATGAATATTATGACTTCTATTCCAAACCTATTCCTTATTTCTAGATTTATAACTGCTGCTCATGAATCAATCAATTGTACCAATGTTTACGTAAGCATGGGGGGAGGGGTAAGAGCTTTGCTTACTTTTGCTGACGAGGGGGAGGGGTGGGTTAAAAATTGCAAAAAATGTGCTTACGTAATACTTGAACGGCCCCTTAGTGGAAGGGAGTGTAAACTTATACTGACTAAAAACCCAGTCGGTTCCTTCAGTTGCCGTTGCGTTCCGGGGTCGCGATATCTCGTAAGAACATTCCCACAATCGCCTGAGTTAATGTTTAAATATCATCAGAAATGCTCGAATTTTGTTACGTGGGTCTAGATAGGCACATATTATGCCTCTACAAAATAATACTATGATATAAAAAAACTCCTTCTAGCTACAATTATAATAATCGCCCGAACGATAACAAACAAATTATCTGCACAATAATTGTGTATAATTACGTTACAGTTTCCTATCCATTAGCGCTTTCTTTTTCATATTCGATTTGATTTTGTCACGCAAGTACAAAATCAAATTTACGCTTGTGTACTTTCCATGTTAGGGATTTGCTGTCAACTTGAATCAAATAAATAATTCTTGTTCGATGTATTTGGGTCGGCGCAATGTTTTCATCTTTAGTTGTTCTCTTAATAAACCATGATTCCTTTCATAATGTTATTTATGTCTTAGACTAACTATTCTAGTGAGTACTGCTAGACTGTGATTTCCGTCACTGTGAGTAATCCACTATTGCAATGTTCCCAAAAATCCAACCCATGCTCACGAAGTGTTTTGGGAACAGTTTCATTGTGCGTACAGCTAAGGAGTGGAATTCTCTGCCGGAGTCTGTGTTTTCTGATAGCTATAACCTGGGAGTCTTTAAGTCAAGATTGAATAGGTTACTTCTAGGTAAGCGTGCTTCGTCTTCGACCACATCATCGCTCATTACATGAGATTGTGGTCAAATGCGAGCTTATCTACATAAAAAAAATACTTATATTTATTTAATTTGGATCTCCAACAAAGAAAAGCTAAAACTATAAATATACAGATTTCTTTAACATTGTGCTTTTTACCACACCACACACCACACACCACCACAGTTATATTATGCTTCTGACGATTCCTAACGATTGTCAAAGTTGTTAAAATGACGGCTTAGGCACAGAGATAGAGTTCAAGAGAACTCTAGAAAAAACTAAGAAGTCAGAAAGATTACAATAAAGCACCGTATTTATTAGTCTATACTTGTACAGAAGCCAGCACATGAAGCTACCCGAAACTGTCAAATTTTCCCAATCAACCTTGAACCTAATTTCATTAATAATAAAGTTGAAAATCTATTAAAGAAATTTGACAGATTGTTGTAGCTTGATGTGCTGGCGTCTGTACATAAAGTTTAAATCTATACTTATAATAAATTTGTAGAGAGGTCAATTCTGTACATGAAATATATTTCCAAAATAACTATCAGGGGGTGAGTAAGGATCGATACTCATGCCAAAAATGCAATCAGTTAAATTTTTGTCTGTCTGTCTGTCTGTCTGTATAACCGTTATAGAAACAAAAACTACTCGACGGATTTTAACGAAACTTGGTACAATTATTTTTCATACTCCTGAGCGGGTTATAGTATACTTTTCATCACGCTACAATCAATAGGAGCAGAGCAGTGAAGGGAAATGTTGGGAAAACGGGAGAAGTTACTCCATTTTTTAAGCTTCCGTCGCGTGTGCAACCTTAATGGTTAAAGCTACACAAATCATTTCATGACGGAAATGTTCTCCTTAAAATTATATAAAAAATATCCCACGACAGCATATGTCTAACTTTTATGGTTGACTCACAATAACACGTGTAACTCCCGATAGCTTAGCAGTTCGAAGCTTTCTGATTATAATATTTGTCTACTCTTACGTTTATAACACTCTCAGTCACCCCTAATTGAAAAAGTTAACATTATTAACTATTCCATAAAAAAAATTGGCCAAGTGCGAGTCAGACTCGCCCATGAAGGGTTCCGTAGTAACTATAATATAATATGCAAATTTATTTGACGAAAAAAAAACCTTACAAATTTCTTAAAACTGGCTTTTTTACATTTTTTACAACTGCGCCGAATAAATTTGTTTTTCATAGTGTTTGTATGAATTACAAAGTTATATTTGCGGTTTTAGAAAATATGCTGTATCTCAAAAACTGCTGAACTGATTTCGTTCAAACTAATTTTGGTTGAAAGTTTATATTAAGATCTACAGACCTATATTTTTTTTAGATTTTTCACTCCATTATTATAGAAGTTAGAGGTTGTGTCCGCCACACACACATTTTACCACTTTGGAAGCTTATATCTTTTAAACGATTGACTTTATGGAAAAGTGATTTTAGAAACCCCGATGTCGTTTTTAAAGAACTGTCTATAGATACCACACATGCGTCGATTTCATGAAAAAAAATATTTTCAGGTTTAGTTCCATGTATTTACATATATTATTTTTTACTTTATTTTAAATATTTTTTATTTTTTTTCTCAAAATCGGAAAGCGGTTCCCAGAATACATCTACCTATCAAGTTTCACATGTATAGTCCTAATAGTTTCGGAATAAAATTGCTGTGACAGACGGACGGACGGACAGACAGACAGACAGACGGACAGACATGTCGAAACTATAAAGATTCCGTTTTTTGCCATTCGGCTACGAAACCGTAAAAAGAATCATATAAATCGGTATAGAAACACCAAAGTTATACATGAAATACGCTTATAATAATAAGCCATCGCGCGTGAATACTGAATCATGCTATAAGGATTATTTTTGAGAATCGGTCGCCGCGCTCGACGCGTCTCGCGGTCGAAGCGTTCTCTAGGTACTTAAGCCTCATGTGAACGTGATCTAAACAATATTACCAATACATTAACTTACGCTGACGGAGTCGCGGGCACAGCTATATTGTATCATTACGCTAAGGCCAATAGGAGCGGAGCGCCAATGAAGAATGCTTCAAAATCGGGGTTAAATTTAACGTTAGCCCAAAGTAACTATTCCACGCGGACGAAGTCGCGGGCAAAAGCTAGTAAATAAATAAATATGTTAAGATGGTAACCCATCTACAGACCGACCTTGAAATTGTTGCTTAACTTTGAAGATCGACCGAGTAGCTGTTATTATTTAGCCACGAGTTCCTCTCGCAAGTAAAGTCGATACTTGTTAAAATCTTGTAACCGATTATAACTAGATTGGCAGGACATTATTAGGAAGAAGGTAGAACTCTCTGAATTCCTGGTACTAAATCAAGTCGACAGACACGATAACTATCCATGTTCTCAGCTTGTAGAATTTATTGTTACGAATGGAATTCCCACAGAGCGTCTAGAAACCTCAGCGGCCACTACTAAAGACGATGATTTTTTAACCGACTTCAAAAAAAGGAGGTTTACAATTCGTCTTGAACTTTTTTTTTTATGTATGTTACCTCATAACTCGGAGACGGCTGGACCGATTTGGAAAATTCTTTTTGCGTTTGAAAGGGTATACTTTCTAGTTGGTCCCATTGTTACGAAATCAGGATCTGATGATGGGATCCTGTAGAAATCGAGGGAACTCTTCAAATATTATAGGCACACCTATAGCGTTTTGGGTATTTCTTATAGTACCTTGAGCAGTTGCTTTCGAAAAGTACCATTTGGGGAAGTTGAACTGATGATGAAGACCACAGATGGCCACTGAAACTACTCAATAATAAGTATTTCGTGGATTGCGATTTGATTACTTGGGTACGGATGTTAAACACTTTATGCTCGTCGCAATACATACGAGTATGAGCTGATGGTCAAGTACCAGGAGAACTCCTCAAAAATTAACGGCTATGCATCGGGAAAAGCAATATTTTGTAAAAGGTGATAAGTTGTTGACATTATGGCTTTTGTAACTAGATAAATTACAAACCGACCCACTAAAAAGCGTGAAATAATTTTTTTTACTAAAAATAGAACCGACTTCCATATCAAAAATACAAAGCCAAAAATAACTTTAATTTCGGAAGGCGGTGTGAAAAAAAAAAGAAAATCCAAAACCAATAACACCGACTACCGAAATTAAAGTTTTTTTGGCTTTGTAGTGTTTTGATATGGAAGTCGGTTCTATTTTTTGTAAAAAAAAAATTTATGTTACTTTTTTATTATTTTTTATAGCGATGTGAATTCACATAACTAGCAATCCTGTTAACCCCTCCAACTAAGCTAAATATGCTTGTGTCTGGAGTGGGTTCACTGATGGCCCCAATAGTGTAATGGGTGGGGTTCGAACCGGCGACCTTTCAATCTCAAGCCCGACACCTTATCCATTAGGCTATTGACGCTTCGATATAATATTGTTAAATAGGTGTGTTTAAATTTTGGTGTTCAAGAAAGTATATTCGATCTATCTATATACATATCATCTATTTATGTATATATACAGTATGTTAACTAACAGAGGGCGTTCCCGTTAACCCGCAATAGTATAGCATCCATTCATGCTAAAAAAAATATTACCATTCGAAAACATTTTTTTTTTATATTAAAGTATTCACTAAAAATGTTAAATTGATACGTAAAAGAAACACTCTGTATACGCGTACGCATTCATAAATAAATTGCGATGTTGCCGTCCTTCAACTACGCGTGTACAGAGTTTTTCTTTTACGTATCAATTTAACATTTTTATTGAATATATTAATATTAAACAAAATAAAAACATTTTGTTTTCGAATGGTAATTTTGTTTTAGCATGTATGGATGCTATACTATTGCGGGTTAACGGGAACGCCCTCTGTTAGTTAAGATACTGTAGATTGTGTCGTTTACAATTGTCTTAAATAGCAGTAATGTTTATTTTTTTACTATATATAATATAATAATATGCATATTTTACTAGCAGTCAAGTGGGGATTCGCTCCCGTACCTAAACTTTATCTCGAGAAAATATAGCCCTTTTTTGCAGTCGGTTAAAAAGTAGCCTCGAATCATCCTCAAGCTTCAACAAGCTACAAGTTATTTCAACGATTAGTGCGCTTAAATATACAAACAATCTTTTTCGCGTTAGTGTAGATAAACTATTTAAGCTTAACTAAAAACTAAAATAAAATATCAAAAGAATCATCTACGGTGGTTTTGGACGCTCCCAAAAGACTGGCGGCATTACCACATTTTAATATGGTAATATGCCTTTGGCCAAAGTAATAGCCAACCCTTAGGTCACGGGAAGTTAGTAGTTATTAAAAGGAACTCATGTTACTAACTGAAATTAATTTTGGTTATTTAGCTAATGCCTGTGCTTTCGTCCGGGTAATAGTTGGAAATGATCCTAAGTAATACAGGATACGACAAGCCGTGAGACAAGTTTCAATCAAATCTTTTCAGACGTTAAAGCATGAAATGGTAGCAAACAGACATAACTAGCTAATTAGCTTAGGCCGCTTGAAAGTTGAAATGTATCCCAAGGGAGCATACTCTGAGATGTGAAGTATGCTGTCTTATTTCAAAACTAGACAAATTAAGACGTGGAAAGGTTTTAAACAGAGTTACTTTCTTATGTATGAAAAAGTATTGACAATAAAAACGCTGTCTTTAAGTGGTTGCCGTTGCAGCAATTTAGTGTTCTGTGGAATTCCCCAACCATCCTCTTTGATCCTGTATTGTTTTATGTGTAGATTTTAATGCTTTTGGAAACGTATGCCAATTAAATATGATTGCGGATTTATGAGTATGAATTACCTATAGGTAATTATGAGACTACATACATTTACTTGCTCTAGGTATTAAATTAATCAATTCCTACTGGTATAGTGGTCATGTTAAGATTGAAACCGGAAACCATATAAGGTTATAATCTATCACCTTTTTAACCGACTTCTGAAAAAGGAGGAGGTTCTCAATTCGGATGTTTGTTTGTTTTTTTTTTATGTTTGTTCGGGCATAGCTCCGTCGCTTGCCAACCGATTTGAAAAATTCTTTTTTTGGTGGAAAGGGTATACTTCCCAAATGGTCCCATGAAAATTTTATCTAAATCGGACAAGCCGTTTCTGAAAAATCAAAAAAATTAAAAAAAAAATTTACATTGATGATCTTTTCGTTTACTCTGCATTGTGTTTTTTGTTCGCGCGTTTTTAGTTTTTTGTAGTTGACATTTTGGCTTTTATAACTAGATTAATTACAAATTGACCCACTAAAAAGCGCGAAAATAAAAACTTTTTTGCAAAAAAATAAAACCGACTTCCATATCAAAACACTACAAAGCCAAAAATAATTTTAATTTCGGAAGGCGGTGTGAAAAAAAAAAGAAAATACAAAACCAATAACACCGACTACCGAAATTAAAATTATTTTTGGCTTTGTAGTGTTTTGATATGGAAGTCGGTTTTATTTTTTTGCAAAAAAGTTTTATAGACATTATAAAAGGAGTCTTCTAACACAACTCATGTACACTTCTGGACACATCTATTGGCCCACCTTAGAGTTTAGGTTTCGATGGCCCCTACCGAAATATGATTGCTAGATTGAACAAAAACTGTTGATGCAGTTTTAAACCTGATACATTTTACCATCTTTTTCGATCGTATAGTTTTAAATTTGAATTCAGAATACCATACGACATGGACCTACGCCTAACAAGTCGGATATGCGCCTTGTTAAAGGCAATTAATTTTTGAATAAAAAACATGTTTTATCAAATAAAGGTTTAATTTAATAACGCGTGTTGCCTCCATGGGCATCTACCACAGCTCTCATACGATTAGGCATAGAGTTTATCAACCGCTCTATGAAATTTTGAGGGATCATCTCCCATTCCTCTTCTATGGCAGTTTTCAACTCCTGCATCGTCTGGGCAACTGGCTGACGAGCCCTAACACGCCTTTTTAGCTCGTCCCACATGTGCTCAATGGGGTTCATGTCTGGGCTTCTGGCTGGCCAGTCCATAACTGTGATGTTCACATCCCGAAGATATTCCCTGACGATGCCGGCCGCATGGGCTCTTGCATTATCATGCATAAAAAGGAAATTTGGGCCCACATAGTCCGCGTATGGTATCACGTGAGGTTCTAAGCACTCACGAATGTATCTTTCAGCATTTAATGTTGGCAGCCGTGGTCCTGTAACAACCTCAAGTTGAGTTTTGCCGCTCGCGGATATACCGCCCCAGACAGTCCATGAGCCACCGCCATAAGCAACCCTCTCTTCAAAGCAGCATTGTGCGAAACGCTCTCCCTTACGCCGGTAGACCTTCTTCCTTCCATCATTGCCATGTAACACAATTTTAGACTCATCAGAAAAGAGTACACGGCTCCAATCTTGCTGTGTCCAATTTAAATGACTGCGTGCGAAATGAAGGCGCGCTGTTCGGTGGGCTCGCTTTAGTTTGGGCCCATTAGCTGGCTTGTGTGGTACCATATCGCGTTCTTTTAACCTTCTCCGAACAGTTCGAGCGCTCACAGATACTCCGTGGAAGTCGCGAAGTTGGTTTTGTATCTCAATGGAGGTAAGGTGACGATTTCTCAAGCTGGTCGTCACGATGAATCGATCCTGCCTTTCAGTTGTGACCCGAGATCGTGGCCTTCCTTGGCGACGAACAAAGCCGCCAGTCTCTAGGTACCTCCGATAAACATTTCGGACCGCAGATCGACTTAAATTAAGTTGAGCACTCACGTTTCTTTGGCTGTGTCCGGCCTGAATAAGTGCCACAGCTTGGGCGGCGACTTCAGGTGAAGTATCCATAGATTATTGATAGAACCTCACCTTAATGTTAAGAATAAGTAATGTTTGTTGCAAAAGCAAAGATATCAATCACTTTTTCAAGAATTAAATCCAAGTAAACCAATAAAACCAAGTTTTCTTAGTATTCGATTGTTTGATATCAACAAACAGGCTCCAAATTGTCTTTTGTTTCTTTAAATTCTGTGTTCGAAATTCAAAAAAAGACTATTGAATGAAATTGTGAATGTGCCAGGTTCAAAACTGCATAAAAACTTTTTGCTCGACCTAATATAAAATTTTAGCTAGGACCAAACGAAACTGAAAATACAAGGTGGGCCAATAGATGTGTCCAGAAGTGTATATGAAACTTTGAGTATAAACTATAAACTATTGAAATGGAACTTTATTTTACCTTTTTTTAAAGGATGGAAAATCACTCAATGACTGCTTACCGATCTGGGCGAAGCGGGAGGGTGTGTCAGACTTTTACTGACTAAAACTCATCAGTGTTCCGTCATTTGCCCTTCGTGTTCCGAAGCCGTGGTAACTCTTTCGAACAATTCTGCAACCCCGGCAGGCAACGTCCCCCTACTGGGTTCCGACATTTATTCTTACTTGTTGTGTGTTTTGTGGCATGTGCCAAATAAATATATTTTTTCATTCTTTCTTAAAGTAGGACAGTATCATTAAGCCAATCGCTTAACTACTGAGCTTCATCAATTAAGCAGTCAATTAACTAGAATATCCCACTTACTGCACTCACGAGCTAGATACACTATTTCCTGCAAGTACCTACTTTATTTATTTACGAAGGTGATTGCCTTTTTCTTGCGATCTTAAAAGCTATCGTACGTTCGTATTGTATTGTTCCACCATTAATTGACTTACCTAGAAAATAGTAGATAAAAGTAAGGTAAAAGTTTGCACGGGTGAAGTATAGCAAAAATAAATCTATACGTACATACATGTACTATCAGCCAAAGATACGCATGCTCATTTAAGAAAATATTTCTGCGGAAGCGCAGCTAGTGACAAGCCACATCCCTTCCTGGTTTCGCCAAATTAGAGACTATGCATTTTGTGAGTACAGAGCGATTACATTATATTAATACTTACTATTACGAACACTACTAAAATACGTTTCGTGCATCCTATTGGTCAAAATACATGTATTAGACGATCGAGTTGTGAGCCGTGCTATGCGAATATAGCCTTAAAGGTGAGCATGCGGAACATTGGTCGATAGTACATATAATTACATAAAGTGCCCGTCTGCGATTTCAAAATAACAATTTTTTTTGAACTAGTCTTTAAGTCAAGAGATAATAGGACTTTTCAGTACATATTGCACCTCCTACGCTATCTCTTCACCACTCATGGTTGACTAGTAGAGAATGCTTACGGCATTAAGTCCGCCTTTGTACCTATGTGCATAAAGTGTAAATTAATAAATAGGATACTTCTAAGTTCTAGGTAAGTGTGCTTCATCTTCGACCACATCATCACTTACCATCAGGTGAGAAACGCGAGCCTATAGCTATTTAAACGATACTAAAACACAAACTATTTAAATGATTGTCCGTCTTTCTGTTTGTCCGGGCTAATATCTGGAACGGCTGTACCAATTTTGAGACCGAAAACATGCGACGTCCTTGGTATACCCAGCACTTTTAATTCGATGTAGTAGACTGAGAGTTTCTGAGTTGTCAGATAATGACGACTGCGAAATGTTGATGTAACTAAATTAATCGATTCAGGAATAAAATCGAACAACGAAGTAAACTATATTTTTTTTATAATATTGTGTGAAAATTACAAAAAGTTTTACATAAAGGGGCGATTGTGATTATAAAGGGGCGTGAAAAATAATTTTATTATTTTTTATATTTTTGCAATAGGCCCCTGTACCTGTTCCCATTCCAACGGGGTTTGGGTCGCAGTGGTGATCGCAATAGTAATCTCGGGCAATTTATTAAAATATTCATCATATGAAACAATTTCCAAAAGAGTGGCTTTTTTCATGTCTGGTATAAAGATATGAATATTTTTTAATAAAAATGCCTTTCAAAACTAAAATCTCTTTAGCTCAAACTTTAATCCAGCCGATTATTGATTATGCCGATGCCTGCTATTTGGATGCCACTGAGGAGCTCTTATGTAAGCTTGAGCGCTTGCAAAACTTGTGTATTCGCTTTGTTTTTGGTCTGAGGAAATACGATCATGTCTCTCAGTTTCGCAAGGATCTCAAGTGGCTCCCTATCCGTCTTCGCAGGAACACTCGAATATTATTCCTTCTGTACAACATCCTATTCAACCCTGCATATCCTAACTACCTGCGTGATCGTTTTTCATTCACTTGTCCTACTGATGCACTTTGTAGATCCCACCTTAAACTCCATCTCAATTTCCCAGCCCATAAAACCCGTTTCTATTCCCACTCCTTCTCCTTTCATGCAGTACGACTGTGGAACTCACTTCCCGCTAAAATCCGGGAAGCTAAATCCATTAATATTTTCAAAAAGCTGGTCAAAGATCATTACCTATCCAACATCCCGTAATTTTATATATTTATTATAGGTATATATTTTTATAGCATTAATATAAATATGTATTTTAATTCTATGTATGTATATATTTGTTTATTATATCATTATAGTTTAATTGTATAGCTAAGTATGTTTTATTTATCATAACTAGTATTTATACACACTGTGTCTATCATCTCCTCTTGAACTCTCCTGTCGCAGGTCTGCTGGAAGAAATTTCTTGGGAAATAAGCAGCACCTTTGTGCTCTTTTGTCTGTATTTAATTTTTTTTTTTGTAAGTATCATGTGAGTACATAAATAAATAAATAAATAAATACTGTATAGTAACTACTTCAAAATAATGGTAATAATAGTATCAATTTTATAATTTACTTATATTTCTCAGGAATAAAAATTTAATATGTTAGGTATGTATGGAAATGAACATTATCTTATATTTTTTTAACTCGGCGGGTACTCGTTGTTTTGTTCAATAAAAGTGTAGGTACTTGTAATTTCTATACTTTATTTTTTATGGAAGGCTGTATTTTTAAATATCAGCCATAGTATTTGAAATAACTTATAATATAACATAGCTTTTTACTTAGTTTTAGTTTAACATACTTTTTTAAGTAAGTTCTACTAACCATTTTTGTTTGAGTCAGTCACTTTAATAAATAAATATTCTATTCTATAATATCAAATTTCTTATAACTAATCTAAATATATATAACTCAAAGGTGACTGACTGACTGACTGACATAGTGATCTATCAACGCACAGCCCAAACCACTGGACGGATCGGGCTGAAATTTGGCATGCAGGTAGGTGTTATGACGTAGGCATCCGCTAAGAAAGTATTTTGCGAAATTCCTACGGGATCGGGATTTACACGGGAAAAACTTCCCACGCGGGCGAAGCCGCTGGCACAAGCTAGTGAAATATAAAAGGTTTGAATAACTGGTGACCTACATAGCAAGCCGAAAAACTGACGTCATTTGTAAAGGCCAGAAGTTAGATGGGAGGCTTACCGCTAACATGATGTTGCACACAACAGCTGGCGAGAGCAATCCCAGACATTAAGGATGAAATAATTCTTAAAAGAAAAAAGAAACGTTGTACGTCTCTGGGTACAGTTGGATAGAAAACGGTTGATTCATATCTTTTTACCCGACAGCCGGTAGAAAAGCTCGTGTAGACGACTCTAAAACATAGTTTTTTATTATGGCATAGTTAGTAGTGTACTTAATAGTGTGTAATTTTCACATTTTCCTAGGATAAAAAACGTTCAATCCCCTATTTTTTATTTGTGTGGGAAAATCACCGATTGCCTTCTCCCGCTCTGAGTGGAGCTGAAGGGAGTATCAGATTTCTACTGACTAAAAACACCCCCTGTTCCTTCAGCTACCCTTGCGTTCCGGGGCCACGGCATCCCTTTAGAACATTCCCGCAACTCGTTCAAATCCCTAAGCTACTTTTATATTAATGATACACTATACAAACATTCAATCTTTCACATTTAAATTAGTACCTACTAAGAGACGATCTTGTAAAAATACCTTTTCTTAAAAGAACGACTCGACAACCAGTTTTGAGAAAATATATGAAGTAATGTATGTATTTCGTAGCATGAAATCATTGGTTTAAAATCTGTGCTAAGGTTTTTATATAAATTATTCTACTTAAATTTTACTGTTTAACTTTATACTCGATTATGAAAAATAAAGAATAAGCAATGCCATAAAACGTGGCAATTTGACAGTCTTCTGGGTATGTTTCCAGATGGCAGTGATATCGATGTGTTTGGGTGACTTTGGGTTTGGTTTGGATTTAGTTTAATTAATGAATATCTTTAACCGTTGCATTTGCATCCCTAGCTCTTAACCATTTATGTAGAGAGTGACTGGATCCTGCAACACAGAGCATCCTAGTGCGGTATTCCGTGTCACATAAGAATTGTAACACTTTTTTCTAAGATATAGATAGATAGAAGATATACTGTATTGTTAGTAAGGTTAAATAATATTAAGTAATATTTTTTATTATATTTTAAGTAATAATAAAAAATATACACATTCAGCACACCTCAGGCTACGATTCAGAGTTTACGTTACTATCTAAGTATATTATAAAGCGGAAAAGTTTGTTTGTTTAAACGTGCTAATCTCCGAAAGGGCTGGGTGGATTTGGATGAAATTTGTTATGGAAGTAGTTTGAACCTTGGGGAAGTTATAGGCTACTTTTTACGCGACTGCAAAAGCTGGAGGTTATGTTTTTATCGAGATAAAGTCGACGGTAGCACGACTGCTAGTTTATTATATTCGGCACTTTGCCAAATAAAAACCGTTGAAATGTAATATATAAAAATACAATTTTCACGTAGCAGTAAAGTATTTTCACGTTCAGTTATTCGTTTCAAATCATTTCTTGAGTTTATTTAGGTACTATCGTCGTGGCTTCCCAATAATAATCTAAACGTGAGCGATCCACTCAATAGAAAAATAAAAACATATCACAAATTGAATTTATAAATTATATCCCTCGCTGTGCATGTTATTCTTTGTTCAGCGAATAAGAAAAACATATATTAGATCGCTTCCATTTCGCGATGTTATGATTCGAGTCACGAGTATAGAGTGGAGATGTGGGTTCTCTATTAAGTGTGTTTTGTAACACAGACATGGTATATTTTGTCTTCATATCGTGTCGTTTGAGCCAGTAAATATGTGTTTCCTTGGTCACAATCATGTCTGCCATACATAAAAGCACACTATCTCCCATTTCTCGAAAGGAGAATTTGGTATCTATATGAACCAGTTATTTTTCGACACAGAAATCCAATAGTTACGATTAAACTTAGAATCGACGCGCACCATTCGTATGTTCGATCAATGCACCAAAAAGGCTGTTTAACAGTTAAGAACTCCAATATACTTACTCGCTCGAAGCAAAGAACTTTAAACCTACGGTAGCAGCAATAAATATGGTAGTTACGTCGATATTTCGTTGAATTTCATCCAGAATTGAATTCTACAGTGACTATAACTTCAGTTTCGTCCATAAATGTTCTGAGAATTTTATAGTATGTACTTTGACCTTTTGAAAACACATTACCTGCTTTTATTACGTTTTGTTCTGGGTCACTTTAGTTAAGCTACTTACTTACTTTTAGTAAAGTGGATTGAACTTCAAACTCACATTTTTTTAATAAAATTTTACATCAAATAAGAAATCCAGCGCACCTAAAGAATAATCAGTTCTGAAAATTGACGACCCGGTGACCTGCGATCCGATATTCAATATCATTTGATTTCAAATCTTAATGCTAACAGTTAAGGTCGCAATTCGTCCGTGATATTTCTTTTAATAAAACCGCATACCCCACGAAGTATGTCTTCACTCATTTTGTATTAGTAGCATCAATTTGATGAATGAACTTTGCTCGCGACTGTACACCGAGTCGGATTACACCAGGTGTTTCCGCTCAGGTGTCGGATCTCTTCGACTTGATTGTATTAGATATATTATGTGTTTTATTATGTATGTATGTATGAGAGTTGAATGAGCCGACATATGGGCATTAGTCATGCATAAATGTATGAGTTATGTTTCGGATAAATGAGTGTAGGTAGCGATCTAATTATGATAAAAACAATAGTGAATTTGAAAATCTATACTGTTTTTATAACAAGGGTAAAATTACTTTGTAAGTCTGTATATAGGGGGTAGTCTTTGGAACTAATGATCAGATTCTAATAATTCTTTCTTTGGTAGTAAGCTGCATTATTGGTGAGTGGCAGGCGAAATGCTAAAGGTATTATATAATGCTAGTAGTACATATATTTAAACCTACTTTATTACTCGTACGAAATCGCTTTTCAAAGATTTATACGGGATAACGGGACCAATACTGTGAAAGAGGTGCGTCTAAATTATTGTACTTATCTATGATTATTTTTCATTTTTTCTTTAAGGGACGAGGAAGGTTCTTATGCAGAGTAAACACGGAAAAAATGCTAGAAAAATAATATAACCAGTATTTTTGTTTCCCTAAACTTTTCCTAGCTGTAAAACATTGAATTAGTAAAATGAAACAAAATAAACGTATATTTTTACAGCAGGAAAATGTAATAAATTTTCACACGAATGAAGCCGCAGTCAGCAGTTAGCTTGTTACAAAATTCACTCCCTCATAATATAAATTATTTATCTTTTTATTTTTATTCATCATCATATTTTATGTCTTTTGCCAACCTTATCGAGGGTGGCTTCCAGTCTAATGCCGGCTCTTCACGTTGGCCAGCCATACAGCTGTGAGCTGAGTACTAGTGCTTTGAATTTGAAAAAAAAAACAATTGAATAATTTTATCGAAGATATTATTAAAAAAAAAAACAAATGATGCATTTTGATAAATCTATTTTAGTCCTGACATTTTAGCGTGATTGAGTTACAAATATCTATACATACATAGATGACATGGTTGGAGCAGTGGCAAAGTGATCTGATGCTAAGCTGTGCGTAGCGTGTTCGATTCCTGCACGGAACATTTGTATGACCTTTAGATAGTTACCCGAGTGTGATTGTTTGTAAATGCACACAAAATACGAGAAATTACTAGTGTGAGGCAATGTTTTTTTTTAGCAAAACGTTTGTGGAAAGAATCGTGAAAAAGCCTGTATGTCCTAAAACCAAAGTTCGAAGACTTCTACCAAGATGCACTGGGCTCTCGAGGTGGATTACAGGCTATTCAATCTCATAGAGAGGAGGCCATGTCCTAGCTGTGAGAACATTATAGGCTGATTATAATATGATTAATGTTAGATATCATGTTCGTGTACTGATATCCCTAAATCTATTTTTCGTTCGGTACATCCAAAGGTTGCCTGTAAGAGATAGATGTGGTATGAGATGTGCGATAAGACCGCCCATTGCAAACTACATAGCTTTTACATGTTTGTTTTGTGCTTAATTTGAAGTAAGCCATAAATTATACAACGTGTAATTTAAAGGGTATATACATACCGAGTGCATACCAGAGGCCGAATTTTTCAAATTAAGAAGAACGAAGAGAATTATCGTTTTATTGGCAAGTGACGTGGAAAGTGATGACCCTCATAGTGCTGTGACACGTTGGTTATTACTGGTATTCAAAAACATATGAAACCAATAATTTGGGGTCAATTCTGTGAGTCACTTATTTTACTTTGCATAGAGACTACATACCAAATGTTGTCTTCAGTCCTTTTGGATAGATATGGGGTTTCCGTTACACGTTGTATATTTTGTAACTAGCACTTACCCCCGACTTCATCCGCGTATATTTCTAAATAATTTATAGCCTGGCACTCACCAATAATGCACCTTACTACTAGAGAAAACAATTTTAGAATTTGTTCATTAGTCCCGAAGATTACCCCTTACATACAAACGAATTTTACCTGTTTATAATATTACCGATTAATAAAGGCGATATTAGACTTCTATAGCCTATATAACATATAACATATATAACATATATAAAACATATATAAAACTATATAATATAAAACTATATAACATATATAAAACATTAGTTACCCGAACCTACTAAAATGCCCTGATAGCACTTGGAATTGCTCCAAACATTACGTGTTATACACAGATAGTACTAGATTTAGGACTTAGCCACGTTGGAGAAAATACTGACCGGCTCTCGAGTACGTCAGGAAAGGCTATAGAAGTCTAATATCGCCTTTATTAATCGGTAATATTATAAACAGGTAAAATTCGTTTGTATGTAAGGGGTAATCTTCGGGACTAATGAACAAATTCTAAAATTGTTTTCTCTAGTAGTAAGGTGCATTATTGGTGAGTGCCAGGCTATAAATTATTTAGAAATATACGCGGATGAAGTCGGGGGTAAGTGCTAGTTACAAAATATACAACGTGTAACGGAAACCCCATATCTATCCAAAAGGACTGAAGACAACATTTGGTATGTAGTCTCTATGCAAAGTAAAATAAGTGACTCACAGAATTGACCCCAAATTATTGGTTTCATATGTTTTTGAATACCAGTAATAACCAACGTGTCACAGCACTATGAGGGTCATCACTTTCCACGTCACTTGCCAATAAAACGATAATTCTCTTCGTTCTTCTTAATTTGAAAAATTCGGCCTCTGGTATGCACTCGGTATGTATATACCCTTTAAATTACACGTTGTATAATTTATGGCTTACTTCAAATTAAGCACAAAACAAACATGTAAAAGCTATGTAGTTTTGCAATGGGCGGTCTTATCGCACATCTCATACCACATCTATCTCTTACAGGCAACCTTTGGATGTACCGAACGAAAGATAGATTTAGGGATATCAGTACACGAACATGATATCTAACATTAATCATATTATAATCAGCCTATAATGTTCTCACAGCTAGGAAATGGCCTCCTCTTTATGAGATTGAATAGCCTGTAATCCACCTCGAGAGCCCAGTGCATCTTGGTAGAAGTCTTCGAACTTTGGTTTTAGGACATACAGGCTTTTTCACGATTCTTTCCACAAACGTTTTGCTAAAAAAAAACATTGCCTCACACTAGTAATTTCTCGTATTTTGTGTGCATTTACAAACAATCACACTCGGGTAACTATCTAAAGGTCATACAAATGTTCCGTGCAGGAATCGAACACGCTACGCACAGCTTAGCATCAGATCACTTTGCCACTGCTCCAACCATGTCATCTATGTATAGATATTTGTAACTCAATCACGCTAAAATGTCAGGACTAAAATAGATTTATCAAAATGCATCATTTGTTTTTTTTTTTTACGCTTTTTAGTGGATCGATTTGTAATTTATCTAGTTACAAAAGCCATAATGTCAACAACTTATCACCTTTTACAAAATATTGCTTTTCCCGATGCATAGCCGTTAATTTTTGAGGAGTTCTCCTGGTACTTGACCATCAACTCTACATCACCATATGTATTGTGACGAGCATAAAGTGTTTAACATCCGTACTCAAGTAATGGAATCGCAATCCACGAAATACTTATTATTGAGGAGTTTCAGTGGCCATCTGTGGTCTTCATCATCAGTTCAACTTCCCCAAATGGTACTTTTCGGAAGCAACTGCTCAAGGTACTATAAGAAATACCCAAAACGCTATAGGTGTGCCTATAATATTTGAAGAGTTCCCTCGATTTCTCCAGGATCCCATCATCAGATCCTGATTTCGTAACAATGGGACCAACTAGAAACTATACCTATTCAAACGCAAAAAGAATTTTTCAAATCGGTCCAGCCGTCTCTCGAGTTATGAGGTAACATACATAAAAAAATATATAAAAAAAATAAAAAAAAGTTCAAGACGAATTGTAAACCTCCTTTTTTTGAAGTCGGTTAAAAAGGTGGTTAAATGGGCGTTCTTATCGTTAAAAGTGATCTTTTACAGACAATCAAGATGGATTTAACACAGGAGAAAATAAATACGCTGGTAGTCCACGGTGTACTATTTACCTATATACACTACAAAAACAATAAATTACATTCTGAAAACCTGTATATATACAAATATAAAAGAATCAAAGACATATACATAGTTATTCTTTGAAAACATTGTTTTTTTTTTAATAATTTGTACCTACTTAATTATTTTCTCTCTGTATCTCAGCTAACCGGTCTGAATTATTATATTGTATATCTAGTTATTAGTGAAAACTTGTAATTGGCCATATTGTATTTATTATCCTTATTATTTTCTCTGTCTAGCTGTAAGTTTTCCAAACATAATAAAATAAAATAAATAATAGCAACAATCTAAGGAGAGAGATAAAGATCTTTTATTATGTTTTTGAAAGACGATAGGGTTTGTGCATGTTTTATAAATAAAGTATAGTTCTTAATGTACAATTATATGTTTAATATCTTCTTTATATTGACAGTTTTACTGGGTAACACTTTAAGCCGTTGGTCCTGTCTATTATTGGTCATTCTAAATGAAAAATCTTTATTTTGCTAATTGTTTACGAAATAAAAAATCACGGCATTTTTTGTAAATTTATATTACTTACTTAAGGCAGATCTTTGTAGTCAAAGCATATTGGTAGGATTGTAGATATTGTCTGAGATTGTCTTTTGAGAAAAGAAACACATAGATTTGAGTGTACGTGTCCAAAAGTTTTTCTCTCTCGAAATACGGTAGTCTTAAGCAAATTTTGCTGTCATAAAAGTATAAAGTATTTCATACTTACGTATACTTCAATTATAGACGAGCTTAATATTTAAACTCAACATTTTACTGAAAAGTAAATAACGAGTAAGAAATAAGGAAACGGACTTTTTTAACCCCATCATCCCATTTTAAACCACAAACTAAGTAACGGGTTTAACTATGTAGATTAAAATTCCAACCCTCCCAAATATAATGCACAATCATTCCAATTTGAAGCTTCAGAATCTGTATCCAACCAATTACGGAGAACGATGTCCCGTTCCTCGTAATCTGTAAACTGTACCTACCTTCACAAATCAGTCGAATTTATCAGCACATCCAAGGTGCTAATATGTAAATGCGACGTTCCAAATCCCGGGCTTGCCGGGATCCCGGGATGCCAGGATCCTGCCGACGTGGAACAAACAGAATAACATATAGTTGCGGATCAGGCGGATCTTAGGATCTCGCAGCTGTTGTACTCGTATCATTCTTATTTTATAGCTGTTGGTGTATGAAAATCGTTGCATTTTTTGCGTTATTGAGAAGGGGACTTAATTTTAGAATGTATTGGTTTGATTTTATGTGATTATTGGTAGGAATATAGAACATTCTTCATTTTAATTAAAGCTGGTTGTTAAAATTCATAGAATTTATTGTTCATCATTAACACTAAAAACTTAAATAAAAACATATACCTACAACGTGTAACGGAAACCCCATATCCAAAGGGGCTGAAGACAACATCTGGTATGGAGTCTCAATGCACAGTTTCAGCTCAAAATAAGTGACTCAAAGAATTGATACCAAATTATCGGTTTCATTTTTTTATTGAATACCAATCATAACAAACGTGTCACAGCACTACGAGGGTCGATAACTTTCCACGTCACTTGCCAATAACACGGTGATTCTGTTCGTTCTTCTTAATTTGAAAATTCTGCCTCTGGTATCAATGTATTGAAATTTCTATTATACTTCACACATGTAGACATAGGATTATAAAACCCTTGCCACATCGTTTATTATCATCCAAAGAAACCGTGCACTTGGTGTGTATATACCCTTTAAATGACACGTTGTATACAGGGCCGGATTAACCATTAGGCGAAGTAGGCAACTGCCTAGGGGCCTCGCATTAACTAGGGGCCCAGGCCCAGTGCACGCACCAAGAAAACATGTTTCTTCGAATGAGAATTTGATATGCGTGTGAACTTAGGGACCTCACTGTTATCTCACAAAATACAAATCGTTAGATTTAGTAGTAGAATTAAAACAATTTTAGAACAAATCTGAGAATATGTAAACAAATATATTAAAAACCACAGCCCTTTCCTCAGTTCACACACGATTTGGTTAGTCAAAGTAAGAAAAGGGGCACCTAGAATGTCATTGCCTTAGGGCCTCTGACAGGGTTAATCCGGCTCTGATTGTATACCGTAAAACGTGGCAACTTGACCATATTTCATAACAAAAAACGAATTATTTTTTTAACCATAAGACGCATAGAAACTAAAACTATTTGTTTATAATTATAATACATTTGGCTCACTTTACCGTAATCGTCAATCTATAAAAACACTTATTTTAGCCTGTAGAAAAGAATAAACAACATGGGTAAACATGCCAAATTTTTGGCAACTTTACCTACGCACCGTATTCATCATGTATTGCATATTAAAGAGTAGTAGAGGTAAAGATGGCCTAAATTACGATTACTACTTTTAAAAATGAAAAGAATATATGGAAATCAATAACGATAACGACAACACAGACAGTAGGTAAAGTTGCCATGGGGTTCATTGTAATCTACATACAAATAATTTGTAACGCTCAGGGTTGTCAAAAAACAGTGTTTTTATGAAATACAGTAATACCCCGCTTTAAGCGAGGGATACGTTCCGGAAAAAATCGCGTTTACTGAAATTCGCGTATATCGAGGTTTATGATTAAACATAGTCAAAATTTAATACAAAACTAAATATGTATCATTTTAATCAATCACTTTAATTCTAAGAGCACTTTATGCAATACATACTATTAATTATGTTTTACGGAAAAATACATCTATTGCCTTTTGGGCAGTGTTGCCAACTGTACTATCATCTCTGTAGCTAGATCTTTTGCAACAAGTAGCCAGATTCCCACATTATCTTACTCCAAATAGTAGCTAGAAGTTGCCAAAGTTAAAACAAAACTAAATTAATCGTTAAAATCGTTTTACTACATTCAAACTAATGTGTGTAATGTATAACATTACTTTCGTAATTTCGTAATATATTTACAGGTACATACTTATGGTAAAACATTATTAATATAACTTAATCTAGGGAAGATGATGTAGATGGTTGTGCATCCTGAGAGTCCAGTGATTTTGTATATTTCTCCACACTTCCCATTTGTTGTTGAAGCTAAAGTACAGTTTGAAGACAAAACTAACAAAATGCGTGAAATATAGACAAAGGTAATCTTCTATCTATACTTATAATAAATCTGTAGAGAGATCAATTCTGTACATGAAATATATTTCCAAAATAACTATCAGGGGGTGATTAAGGATCGATACTCATGCCAAAAATGCAATCAGTAAAATTTTTGTCTGTCTGTCTGTCTGTCTGTCTGTCTGTCTGTCTGTCTGTCTGTCTGTATAACCGTTATAGAAACAAAAACTACTCGACGGATTTTAACGAAACTTTGTACAATTATTTTTCATACTCCTGAGCGGGTTATAGTATACTTTTCATCACGCTACAATCAATAGGAGCAGAGCAGTGAAGGGAAATGTTGGGAAAACGGGAGAAGTTACTGCATTTTTTAAGCTTCCGTCGCGTGTTCAACCTTAATGGTTAAAGCTACACAAATCATTTCATGACGGAAATGTTCTCCTTAAAATTATATAAAAAATATCCCACGACAGCATATGTCTAACTTTTATGGTTGACTCACAATAACACGTGTAACTCCCGATAGCTTAGCAGTTCGAAGCTTTCTGATTATAATATTTGTCTACTCTTACGTTTATAACACTCTCAGTCACCCCTAATTGAAAAAGTTAACATTATTAACTATTCCATAAAAAAATTGGCCAAGTGCGAGTCAGACTCGCCCATGAAGGGTTCCGTAGTAACTATAATATAATATGCAAATTTATTTGACGAAAAAAAACCTTACAAATTTCTTAAAACTAGCTTATTTACATTTTTTACAACTGCGCCAAATAAATTTGTTTTGAAAAAAAAACCTTACAAATTTCTTAAAACTGGCTTTTTTAAATTTTTTACAACTGCGCCGAATAAATTTGTTTTTCATAGTGTTTGTATGAATTACAAAGTTATATTTGCGGTTTTAGAAAATATGCTGTATCTAAAAAACTGCTGAACTGATTTCGTTCAAACTAATTTTGGTTGAATACATATATTTTTTTTAGATTTTTCACTCCATTATTATAGAAGTTAGAGGTTGTGTCCGCCACACACACATTTTACCACTTTGGAAGCTTATATCTTTTAAACGATTGACTTTATGGAAAAGTGGTTTTAGAAACCCCGATGTCGTTTTCAAAGAACTGTCTATAGATACCACACATGCATCGATTTCATGAAAAAAAAATAGTTTCAGGTTTAGTTCCATGTATGGGGAGCCCCCCTTTATTTTAAATATTTTTGAATTTTTTTCTCAAAATCGGAAAGCGGTTCACAGAATACATCTACCTATCAAGTTTCACATGTATAGTCCTAATAGTTTCGGAATAAAATTGCTGTGACAGACGGACGGACGGACAGACGGACAGACAGACAGACGGACAGACATGTCGAAACTATAAAGATTCCGTTTTTTGCCATTCGGCTACGAAACCGTAAAAAGAATCATATAAATCGGTATAGAAACACCAAAGTTATACATGAAATACGCTTATAATAATAAGCCATTGCGCGTGAATACTGAATCATGCTATAAGGATTATTTTTGAGAATCGGTCGCCGCGCTCGACGCGTCTCGCGGTCGAAACGTTCTCTTGGTACTTAAGCCTCATGTGAACGTGATCTAAACAATATTACCAGTACATTAACTTACGCTGACGGAGTCGCGGGCACAGCTATATTGTATCATTACGCTAAGGCCAATAGGAGCGGAGCGCCAATGAAGAATGCTTCAAAATCGGGGTTAAATTTAATGTTAGCCCAAAGTAACTATTCCACGCGGACGAAGTCGCGGGCAAAAGCTAGTTGTTAATAAGAGAGAGAGTGAGAGAGAATAAACACAACCACAATGTTCCAGCGAGTGAAACTATCAGGGGTATCCCCTTCCTTGGGCGTATTCCGTATCGCGCGCCCTTTGTGCTTTATATCTATGGTTTTGCTTTTACTAAAAATGCTCTCAAGTTGACGACTCTATAAATTGCTTCCATAGATAAAAAAAATAAAACTGAAAATCACACAAGCACTAATGATAGTGTGTAGATAAAGTCAATTTGTTGAAAACTTGCTAAAAAAAAGTAGCTAAATCTTTTAGCTACAATATTTTATAAATTGTAGCTGACAGGGGTGAAAAATAGCTAGATATAGCTATAAAATAGCTAAGTTGGCATCAGTGCTTTTGGGTAGCGTTTTTTTTTACGTTCTTGTAAAATACGTTCATAACACCCAACACTGTTTTTAATTGTTTGGCACACGGTCAAGACACGGTCATCATTATTGTCTATACTCTGCAATATGTCCAAACCTGAATAAATTTTTGAAAGAGTATTTTGTATTCCCCCTGAAGATAAAACTTTCTCTTCTACTTGTTCTTCCACATCATAGATAGGATTATTCTGTAACTCGATCAGATCTTCATTGCTGAAGGATCGTCGTGCGTTGCTACAAGTTCTACGAGATATTCTACCGCGACATCTTCAAGTTCAGACCCCTCAATCATTACAGCCAATGTCTTCAAGCACTTGTCTCTGCATCTGGACAATTGTTCTAGGTGATTCCACTACATCTGGCCAAAGATTACGCTACAACCCGTTCATACAACTCTTTTTAACTTCCTTCCAAGCCTCTTCTATGTTGTGAATAGCTTTCATAATGTTGTATGACTTCCACCAGTCTCGCAGACTGTCTTCCTTCCCTATCAGTTTCATGAATTAGTTGGCTAAAAGTGCGGCGATGGTAATAAGCTTTAAAGTTTGCTATTGCTCCCTGGTCCATAGGTTTTAATATTGACGTAGTGTTTGGTGGAAGGAACTTCACGTACACTTTTAAGTCTCTGGGTTGGATGTCCTGGGGCATTGTCTAAGAGTAATATAACTTTAGGTTCAAGCCCATTTCTGTCACATTAGGATTAGACTGAGTTTTCTGCGGTTTCGTTTTATGGGGGCCATTTTGGCTCTGAAACAAAAGGTATAAAATAAAACTAAAGCTCACATGCGCGTAAATCCAATATAACTTATCATCCAGGATATTCACTATTATGTTGTGAAATTTAGGTATTCGAAAATGGTTACATACACATAAACAAGAAATAAACACTCATGCTTGATTTAGTGCCAACTCTAACTACCGGTAAAGTTGCCACAAAGCAGTCAGTGGTAACTTTACCTAACCTCAACCAACATTACCAAACCAGTTTTTTTCAATAAATTAAAGAAAATGCAATTGCTGACATCACAACAGTAATCCCAACCGTATTATACATACAATATCAAAATTTCACTTACCTGTGATAAATAGTTAGGGCTCTGTGAGCACAATTTAGGAACCATTTACTCCTAGCACGTTTTCACACACTACACTGTGACATTCATTACTGACTTAACAGCAGTTCTGCCTCTACGCAAAATATGATAAATGTTGCTTTTTAATGTTTAAAAAATACTACTATTACAAAATTGATTTCTAGTAGGCAGATTTTTGAGATAAATGAGTTTATACCGAATACCTATAGTATGGTAATGTTACCGAGGGTTCGGTAAAGTTGCCACGTTTTACGGTACATCTAAAAATGGCATCCAGAAATTCGAGCGCATCGCTGTCCACTGGTAATCTGCCCAAAAGAATGGCGGCATTGCCGCGTTGTATGTAATGCTTAATCTCTGTCCAAGGTAAAAGCCACCCCTTAGGTCACGCGAAGTGTCAACTAGGCGTCTGGATAGATCTTTAAGTAATAATAATCTTTAAACATCTTTAATTAAAGCTTGTAAAGTCCTTCCAAAGGTTGTCTGGACGATATAGCTCTCAGCGATAAGACCGCCATTGAAAAAAAATCAAAATTAAAATGTTTAAATAGGCCTACATACACTTATAAAACGTCAGAAGTTAGTGTATTGTAAACATACATAGTTTAAGCAATTTTTGGTGTACAATAAAGTACATTCTATGTTATTCTACATTTATTCTTTGTAAAAAGAAGGAACGATTACCGTTTGTAGGTACTGGCAGAAAATTATTACAAAATATCTTTAAATTAAAAATTAATCAGTAAAATTAAAACTAGCAAGTTATATGTATAGACTACTCCGCTTCTGTGGTTATAGCATTGCTGGATCACGATAAAGTTTTGTCTCTTAATGATATTTCAGTTTATTTAAACTAATAGAGTTTAAACATAGGTAAAGAATTAATTCCAAACATATTTTTTAATCACAAAACCAAGCTCTTCAAGTAATTTGAGACGGTTTGTTAAGTGTTTGTCTTCTCTGATTATGAGATACAGAACAACACGCTATAAACAGCCTTTCATATTAAAGTCCATTTTTATCCGCTACATCGATTAAAAACGTTTCCCCGAACCCCGAATAATACGCCCAACGTACGTTTTTAAAATTATTCACTTACCCTCAGTTATTGAAAAAACACAGAGATTAAGGTGGGAACCATCCTCAAATAGTAAAAATATCGTAACTTTAAAGAAGATTGCTGATGAATCCTCTTATACTTTCACCAAACGAAAAATATATATTGAAGTTAAGATATTTGTGATTCGAACGTTTTGTTTACAATTTTGATAGATTTATCCAAATTAAAGTAATAAATCTAAACAAAAAGGCATTTTCAAACCTAAATTGTAAATTTTACTATTCACTAGTTAATAGATACATTTGATTTTTAAACCACATAAAGGTAATGATGTCCTTATCAATTTCTACTGCTAAATTTATTATTTAGTTTAGTATATTTTTTATTAAAAAATAAAAACAAAAAATACCACCTGCACCCCGCCTGAAACACCTCCGTTTCGCCTGTGGTGCATACTCGGAACGCGTCTTGTTAGTGTCTTGACGACTCTTGAGACGGAAGGACTGTGCGTGCGTTTTTTGTTTTGTAAAAATATCTAAAGTGAAGAATTATGACTGACTTTTTAATTAAATGGTATTGTAAATAGTATTGACATAAATAACAAGTAAATTAAAACAGAATTTAAGTTTGGAAAGTTACATAAAAGTGTTTTTAAGTTTGTTTTTCTTTTCGTATTAGTCATAGATTAAACCTAATACAAATATGCCTAAATACAAAAGGAAAAATAATGTGAGGCGTGGCCGAGCTCTTCAAATTTATTGGTAAGTTATAAATTATCTATACTAATATTATAAAGCGGAAAAGTTTTATTGTTTCTATAAATGCACTAATCTTTCAATGTACTGGGTGGATTCGGAGAAAATGTGGTATGGAAGTAGCTTGAAGCTAGAGGAAGGTTTAAGCATACTTTTTACCTGAGTGCAAAAGAACGAGGTTATATTTTTATCGTGATTAAGTCTACGGGAGCGAAGCCCCATGCGACTGTTAGTTTTATTATTATTATGACAATATTTATTCAATCCTGGTAATTTTTGTTGTATCGCTATTAATATTTATGAATATATATATATATTTATGAATAAAGATAAGGAGTTTATGATATTATTAAGAATAGATTTAGAGTATTTCGGTATATATTATTTTTATTCCTATTTTCGTGTGGTATTATTTTGTAGGTATTAGTTTTCCCTGTATCCAGATCTAGATAACCTACTAACTAAAGTGGCAAAAATCTATATAATACGTATACTTCTAACTCTGATGACTAAATATAATTAAAAAGCGGAATAAACCTCTATATATATAAATAAATAATTACGGTATTTTGTCAGCCGGGCGCGCGTTTCAGTTCGACTTCGTAAGCAAAGAACTTTAGGAATTTAGTATCGGAGCGGTACCTATCAGTAAGTACTGAAGTTATACCTACCTAAGCTACGGGACTTGCATACAGAGCGTCGCGCCTCGGCGACACGTTGCCGAGCATTCGGTAAATAACGATGGTGAATAATTTTATATTTTCTCTCAAAATATGCGTCCAAATTACTTACAGTAAAAGGCAAAGTTTATCTTTATAAAATTGCCATAATGATGAGCTCACTTTCAAACGTGAGTATTAATATGGCCCTATAATAATAATAATACTACAAAGTCATGTATATTTTGTTTTTACATAGTATGCCTTATTGTGGCTTTGTTATAATTGTTATAAAAGTTAGATATGTGGTACTTTTTAGAACGAAAGTTATTTTAGTAATTATTTGACGGTCATGCTATTTACTGAAGTACGAATCTACTACAAAAACTAACAAAACTCGAACGAAGCCGTGGGCAAAGCACTTTTTAGTCGCCAAAATATGAAAAAACTGCGCAGCTGTGTACGTTTTTTGTCGCTTTATTGTCCTAGCACGTAATGAACTCGACTGTCGGCCTCATTATGTACAAAACTTTCAAAGAAATCCGTTCTTTTGTTTACAATGGGATTAATCTCGCCACCCTGATAATAAGCTCCAAATATGGGAACAATATCTCAGTCATGGTACTACGTAGGATTATCATGTTTGGTCTCATTTAAAAGAGCTCGCCGAGACCAACATGATTGTTTTGATTTTGACTACCTAATGTTGAACCATGAATATAGGAAAAGTATCTCAGCCTACTTCGTAGAACTATCATGTCAAGACTCATTTAAAAGGGCTCGATGAGACCAAGATAACTGTGATCATCTCGTCTACCTGATGGTGATCCACTACAAAGCATATTATACTGATCTTAAAAAGTATTTTGGGTTAATTATGTGCTTTGTTACTAGACTAGCGTAATTACAAAGATATTTTGTTTCTAGGCAACGCAGAAAACAGCTGAGTACTCAAGAACAAAACCGGAGTCCTCACTCGCCTTTGGCTAACATTTCAAACGTAATTCAACCACCTATAACAGAACCATACGACCAATCTAGTATGGTAGTTGAGGAGGAAGTATTACAGATTGTGTCGATGAGTTATTTATCTACCTGCTTCTATTTACTTTTGTTTTAAATTGTTATAACCGTGTAAGAGTGTAATTTATCTTTAAAAACCTGTTTGATTTAGAATTGATTGTTTTGGTTTTGATGATTCGTTGTTGCGAAAAGTGCGCTCAGCAAAAAAATGTCATGTTATCAACAAATTTTTAAGGCCATTTACCAAATCGCAAGGGTTTTCAGACCAATTATTTTGCTGTAATTCTTTATACTTTACTAGCTGCTGCTCGCATGAGAGATATTTCCCGTGTAAATCCCGATGCCGTGGGAATTTTAGGATAAAAAGCTTACCTATAATTCCAAGGTTTCAGCTATCTACATATAAAATTTGAGGAACTGACCTTACTTATGTACTTCCATTCAAGTGAGCGAATCCATTGAAGAAACAAAAAGATTCACATAATCTCATACCCCTTTTTTACCCCTTAAGGGGAGAAGTTCCATAAGTCCTTTCTTAGTGCTCACTTACGTCATTTGAGGAACCTATACACAAAGTTTCAAGTGAACCATCGAAGAAATAAAAAGTTTCATATAAAGCGTCCTATATGTATGTCTTATATATTCATACACGAAATATTTTAAGAGAATATACCTATAGGTGGTAAAAAGCCATAGCAACAAAAAATATATATCTAGGTATATTATTTAAAAACATCCATTACGCTAATTACGCAGGCGACGGTATTTGAGACGGCAGTAGCGGGCGGCCGGCAGTCGCTCCTTCGCGGCGCCCGCGCCTCGCCAGTCCAGTCCCATATATCAGTACTAGTTTTCGCCCGCGACTTCGTTCGCCTGGGATGTTATTCCCGTGTAAATTCCGATACCGTGGAAATTATCCTAAAGTAAAATACAACTATCCTAAGTCCTTCCCAGGGTCCTAAACTATTCCCACGGCAAATTTCATCTAAATCGGTTCAGTGGTTTAGGCGTGAAAAGGTAACAGATAGACGGACAAAGTTACTTTCGCATTTATAATATTAGTATGGATGGTGGATATTTCTTAAAATTTTTCGTGTATGAATAGATACACCTTATATTATATTGATTTTGATGTATATTACATTTTATTCACACAGCCAATTTATTCCTAAAATATTAGGCCTTTATATGTGAAACTTGGTAGGTAGATGTATTCTGTAAACCGCTTTTTGATTTTAAGAAAAGAATATTTAAATTTAAGCCCCGCTCCCAAAACATAGAACTGAAATCGAATTTTTTTTTTCATGAATCCAGTTTTCATGAAAAAAAAAATCAGTTTAGATACCATACACGCACGTGTATGATATCTATAGAAAGGTCTTTAAAAATGACATTGAAGTTCTAAAACCACTGTTTCATAAAGTTAATCGCTTAAAAGATATACGCTTCCAACGTAGTAAAATGTGTACCACCCCCCCCCCCCCCTCTAACTTCTATAATAATGGAGGGAAAAATCTAAAAAAATATGCTGTAGATCTTAATGAAAACTTTCAAAAAAAAAAAATAGTTTGAACGAGATCAGTTAAGAAGTTTTTGAGATATGGCATATTTTCTAAAACCGCAAATATAACTTTGTAATTCATACAAATAAGTACTATGAAAAACAAAGTTATTTTGCGTAGTTACTACGGAACCCTTCATGGGCGTGTCTGACTCACACTTCGCCAATTTGTTTTGTATCATATCTATCAAAATGAAAAATAGTTCATAATTGATCTTTATTTATGTTTGTTGCAGCCTGAACACGACGAAGGAAATTTACCAGATTTTATTATTGAAGAAGTTCCACAAGAAAAGGAATCAAAGAATATCTATGGAAGACGCATCATTGACGTAGCTCATTTTTTTTCTCAAATTCAAGTAATAGGCAGTCATGGTGTTTTCAACTGTGGTATACAAAGTTTAAAACTTGTAGGAGAGAAACGTGTTGGTCTTGAATCTAAATTTACAATAGAATGTCTCATGTGTAAAGAAAAGTTTTCCCTTTGTAATGTTACTAGCGATTTAGATATAAATACAGCAGTCGTCGCGGGTGCAGTTGCAACTGGTACTGGGTATTCGCAATTAGAAGAACTTTTCTCAGCAATTGACTTACCTTTGATGACTGAACATTTATATCAGAAGCGGCATGACACTGTATCGAATAATTGGAATAAAGCACTTAGTTTATCCATGAATGAAGCTGCCGAAGAAGAAAAAAGAATTGCCATAGAAAAAGGTCGCGTCAGCAAAGATGGTATTCCTATTATAGATGTGGTTGTAGGTGGATGTTGGAGTAAAAGATCATATAAAAAAAACTACTCAGCATTGTCAGGAGCTGCAGCCATAATAGGTAGAGAAACGAAGAAAATTTTATTTCTCGGTATTAAAAATAAATATTGCAGTATATGTGCGCAGGACCATAATAGAAACCTAGAACCAAGACGTAACGAGTGTTTCAAAAATTTTACGGGTCTATCAACAAAAAAATGCATCATGAGCATTAGATCGGCAATTCGTAAATGCAGCAGAAAATATCATGACTCACTGGAAAACATAGATTATTGCACCCAAAAACTTTTTGAAGACATACAAACGGTACATTTACACGCCTTTGGTAACCATACAAAATGTAAAAGTCATTTTTGTAGCAATCCGCAAAATGTTCAAATCTTGCCAGAAGGTTTTTTCACTAGTTCCTTATGGCAAAGAATGTTTTTTTTATTAATATTATTGCAGGGCATTCCAGAAGCCTTGTTCATGATGCCAGTATTATGGAAATAAAAAATCCGCCATATATCATAGAAGCTATGAAAAATAAAAACGACCGAAAAAATAAACATAATAAGGAAAACATACCAGCTGAAGACAATATCGGCGAGCTCGATATGACTGTTACTGACGACCAACAGTCACCTTCAACACCAATCATATTACATAATAAGCCAACCTGTTCTAGATATTTAGATTTTGATCAGTTTTAGTAGTTTAAGTTGAAATTTTGTTAACGGAATCATTATTATACTTATACACTTACTTTCTGTTTTTATGTATACCAGCCCCAGTCTTTATCAGATATGCAACTTTACTATTCTATTTTATAGAAATATCAAATAAAACAACTAGTTAAATCTAGATAACTAATCCTACTTTTATAACTAAAATCAGGTAACTTTATCGCAAAAAAGATTTTATAGAAAGTGTAGTAGTAGCACCCATGCTACATAAGAGAACTAGTAAAACCTAGGCCATCTTCATGATCATGATGATCAACTAAATTATACCGGGATCTCTTTAATGAAATTAGGTAATTTCATTAAAGAGATCCGGTATAATTTAGCTGATCATCATAGGACCTTCAAAATGTAGCATGTGGTAGCAGCCGAGCTAAACACAACAATAAGTGAAAACTAGGCCATCTTATCTATGTTCATGACAGAGATCCGGTAGCATTTAGCTGGTCATCATCATACCTTCAAAATGTAATGTGGTAGCAGCCGAGTTAAAACAAACAACCGTGAACAAGGTAATCTTAGTTAAGGTCAGAAACAGGCAGGTGTATCATCCTCACAAACTTTCGCATTTATAGTATGAGTAAAATAACATAACACTATAACAATATAATAACATAACTAACGGTTCCCGTGATTTCGTTCAGTCAGGACAGACAAACAGACGAATATTAAAAAAATATATTTATAACATAAAATTTACGCGCGCGGCCCGACGAGACTCTGTACTTATAGGATTGGTTGCGATCAGTGGCGTCGCGAATGGTTCAAGCTAAATTCGACCTTCGGCCCCACATTAACAGCGTAAAACGTTAGTGAACTCCACTACGGGTGACGTAACGTACGACAAACTTATTATTTGTGGTTGGTACAGTAATCGTGTCTAGGGATAAACCCATCCAACTAAACCATAAAATTAAGTTTGTTTTTATCGTATGTACTTTTCAGGAATAAAAGCATCCAGTGTGGTGCCCAGGATATTAAAGTATAATAATACAAAATTTTATCATAATCTAACCGATAGTTTTTTCCTGATGCTTGAACAAACAGACAGACAACTTTTTTAAATAACATTTTCGTGTTTGGTACCGATTCAGTAACATAAGTTTTTTTTTCAAATATTTTCTATGTACAAAACTGACATTTCTACAGTTTTATTATGTATAGATAAATAGGAATAGTAAAAATGTAGTAAGCCTCTCAGAGAACAAAATTAAATAGGCAAAGACGACATCGCGCCGTGTCTGTATCCTTAATCTATAACGCTTTTCGTATCTTTCGTTGTGGTACAGATATTAGCCGGTAGAGGGCCAAATGCCCGTAAAGTTTTCAAATCCTCAAGGTCGTTGGGCAAGGTAGTCCCCTTAAAAAAGAAGCATACGCTTTGAACAGATATCCATCTTTCAGCGGTAGATACCTAGACTAAATATCCAGATATTTAATTTTGCCCGAGTATTCAATTTCGGGCAAAAAACGCTTTCACAGATGGTTTTGAAGTATAATCAATCAATATCAGGCGAATTCGCAGAATCATTATGAAAACAGTTTATTATCGATATTATGGTGAATAGCGGTTACCGTTCTTTTGAAAACCAAATAAGTTAAGCTATACAGCTTGTATAGGGTGTTCCAAAATTGCCTGGTCATATTTAAGGGTCAGATATTTTGTATCTGACAAACATTCGACATTAGATAGATAGATAGATATAAAATCCTTTAACACCTAAAATTGAAACACACTGTATTTCAAACTAGCTTCTGCCCGCGACTTCGTTCGCGTGGGAGGGTTTTCCCGCGCAAATCCCGATCCCGTGGGAATTCCGGGACAAAAAGTAGCCTGTGTGTTATTCCAGGATGTCAACTATCTACTTAGGAAATCCGTTCAGTAGTTCTTGCATGAATGAGTAATAGACATCCATCCAACCTTACAAACATTCGCATTTATAATAAGAAGTAAGATAAGGTACCACTCAATTTCAACAATTAAAAATAACTACACTTTTAAAATAACACACAAAAAATATATCGACCCCCCCAACCAAGAACTCAGTAATGTGCTATTATGGGCTTTATGCTGTTATGTCAAATTTGGCATCTATAGACCGGAATACACCTTAACAATTTTTTTTTAGATTTTTCCTAATGATATTTACAACGATATCATGACTCACATAATATTTTATGTAGGTGTAGAATATTTTTTCTTAAATAACTAGGTTTTGAATAAAAGGAATTTCAAATCAATGACACAGTGAATATTTCGCAAATAAATTGCTTCCATTAAAACATCAATGACTTCAATAATTCCACTAGTTAAAACATATTTGATAAAATCACTAAATCTTTTCTCCTGTAAAATTTTAATTTTCGATTACCTAGTTATTGCTTGGGAGGGTCGATATGTAAGTTCATTATTACAACATCATAAACTTACACTAAAGAAATTAAAAAACTATAGCAAAAATTAAAAACAGATTTTTCTGAAGAAACTCGACCGGTAGAACAATTTTCTTAACAAAACACTTATTTCCGAGGACTCGGATGCAGTTGTTGACAAACAAAATCGAATATCTGAATGAACTAACATTCAAGTTACCATCTGCAAGAAAGTACTTGAAAAGTGATTATTTTGGAGACTTTTCGTCGAATTTTGTTTCCGTTTTTTGATATATTTTTTCTTAATCTTTGCAATCGTTTCGACTGTCATCTTTAAATATAGGTACGCAAATATAAAACACTTTTTTTCGGTGGTAAACCATCAAATGAAGGAGTCATTTTACCACCGAAAAAACCCGCTCTGGGTGGAGCGGAAGGGAGTGTCAGACTTCTACTGACTAAAACCCACCCTGCTCCTTCATTAGCCCCTGCGTTCCGGGGCTGCGGTATCTCGTTAGACGGTTCCCGAAACCCTGGCAGGCAATGGCCCTATCGGGCGCCGTCGTTGCTGCTAACTACACTTCGAGGCGCGCGTGGAACACGACACGGTATAACAGAAACACACGGTATAACAGTAACACACGGTATAACAGAAACACACGGTATAGGAAGTTTCGGAACAAAATATGAGAAAAATATTGCGAGGCATGTTTTATGGATGCCAATCGGGAGCCGGTTGTTTTGTGCCCCAATTGACGCATCCAGATTTTCCTTTGTAGGTGACATTTCTTTGACGTTCCACACGTCCTATAAAAAAATCACAACGACGAATCTTTTGCGCTGTCTAACACAGTTTTAATGGTTGTTCGTTATGAAACGATTGTTAATTTAAGTAGTTGTTAACTAATTAGTCTCTAGTCAAAGCCCTTTTCTGAATCATCTGCCTTTTCTTAACTATGTCTGGGTCAACCGCCTATCTGTCCTTCACATTCCTGTAGCCGGGTAACAAAGTTCCCCCTAGGCAAGACTGGGTATCAGTTTTTTTTTTACTTTTGACGACCCGTTACAACTTCCTCGGTGGCCTAGTGGCGTGACTGGTGAGCAAGAGGTCTTGGGATCGATTTCCGGGTCGGGCAACAATAGCTACTTGGTTTTTCTATCACAAATTTCTCAGTAGTAGCCCGGAGCTTGGAAGTTGGTGATGTGATAACCCCCGTGCCTCGGCAAGCACGTTAAGAGAGACAAGTCAATGCCCATTAGGACTTCAAGCTAATCATCTTTGCCTACAGTATTTATAGGCTATGATCTTTGCCTTCAGTATTTATAGGCTATGTCGCCTTAAATAAATGGTTAATAAGTACATGAAATTATTTGATAAACATACCATATTGTTCTCTAAATCAATAACACATCACTGATCACCGTTGATCTTAGAATCGGTACAGGTCCTTATAAGTACGTATGACTTGACTAATTCAGTAACATTCCATATATGTATTTACCTCGCTCGTCACGATGTAGGTCGGTTATCACCGTATAAGTCGACCTCGGTGTCTTGTAACAGCTACGATATGAGCAATTATGTCATAAGGCAATGACCAAGTGATTTGCTAACTTATACCTTTTAATGTACACGGTCTGCTAAAGGTAGTGTTTGGTACCTATCTTAAATTGGTTGTGCGATGGTTGATCGATTTGGTTTATGGCATTAACTACAAATAAGGTTACCGTTCGACTTAGGCTCATGATTCTACAAAGTGAGATTTCAAAAACGAATGGAAACATGGATACTATGGATTGGTTGTGATCATCTATGCTCTTGACTGCAGCAGGCACCTACTGCCAAACTGAAATAAAGAAATTGTTCGTAATCGCCTCGCCCAGTTCTTTCTGTGAGTTAATAAGGAACTATTGAAACCGACTTCTAAACGTATCAAGCTGTACAATGTACCAGATAATCGGACGGTATACAATGTACCTGTATTGAAGCCAGCTATGAACATTCCTTTGTGTCTTTTATCTGATGAATTTCATCGTGAGGAAATCGACATGTCCTGGGGCCAAAAAAAAAACGATTTCATGCGACATCTATCAAACCACACTGGGCCTGCGTGGCTGCATCATAACCCATTCCCTCCCATAAAAAGATTTCGTGTGATATACATTAGAGTTCATAGAGACTTGTGTACCTACTTCACCAAATCGGAATAATCTATTCTTGTTGTGTTAAGTATTGTCAAAAGAAGGTTTTGTAATAAAATGTAGGGAAACGAAGTACGGACGTAGACAATGTGGTGGATAGAAGCTAGTAACCTATACTAATATTATAAAGCGGAAAAGTTCGTTTGTTTGTTTAAACGCGCTTATATTCGAAAGTACTGGGTGGATTAGGATGAATTTTAGTAAGGAAAGAGCTTGAACCTTGAGGAAGATTAGAGGCTTCTTTTTACGTGACTGCAAAAAGGAGAGTTATGTTTTTACCGTGATGAATTCCACGGGAGCAAAGCCCTGCACAACTGCTAATTCTTAATAATAAGTATCCGAAATTTTACAGTTGTTGCGAAAACAAGTTTTTTATATCCCATGACATGGTGGACATCCCACCCATACGCACAAAACGTTTAGGGAATACTAATAATTTCATCATAATTTCGTTAATAGTAAGTAATAATTTCATAATAATTTCATTGTGCGTACGGCTAAGGAGTGGAATTCTCCGCCGGAGTCTGTGTTTCCCGATTGTTATAACCTGGGGATCTTTAAATCAAGAGTGAATGGGTTACTTCTAGGTAAGCGGTGCTCCATCTTCGACCACATCGTCACTTACTATCAGGTGTGATGGTGGTCAAACGCGAACCTATTATCAATAAAAAAGTTTTGTTGACCTAAATGACTCATAATGTTTACGTTATATTGTTACTGTATCCTCTTTTCTATGACATATATCTATATTATCAGAACAAAAAAAAATTGGGCCGTCATATTATTTGACACACTTCTCTACTTTGATAATTTTGGATATAATGTTATGTATTTGTGGAGCAAATTCTCGCGGATTCATTATTCAAAAGGATTCCTCAAATGGAAAGCAACTCCCGTATTCTTTTGTGTTTTATTGAGAGTAACTCGGTACACGTTTCGAGATTAGGAGACGTTTGAATCGTTTGAAATTCTTAGGAAAGTAATGTTTCGAAAAGCTAAAGCAGTTTTCTCTTGAATATAACTTAATAAACGCCGATTAAATTTTAAATCTTATAATAAAAAGGGTTAAGTCTCAAGTTTATTTCTTTTCTTAAGATAATGCCAAGGTTTCCTTCAAGACTCGGCCAGAACCGACAAAGAAAATAATTATAGAATTTGACTGTATCATTAGGTTTCCATAAAAAGTACACCAAAAAAAAAAGTTAGGTATTAGAAGAAGTTAACCACTTAATATTTCTAATTTTAACGATAACATGAAATAAACTATTAAATGTTTGAATAATGACTATTGAATTCAGTTTCAACAGCCAAGGTAGTCGTTAGTAATACAAAAATCGGAGTCCGGTAACATAGCAATAAACAACAGAAAACACATAAGAGACGTCGTCGCTCGTCATAAAACGCGGGAGAAGTAAAACTTTTGACAATTATCAGTGACAACTACAAGATTAAGTGTTACCAGCACTATGTAACTATTCTAAACTGTGACGATAATTGAAATGAATTATTTTAAATTATTATAACATATTCAAAAATATAATTAAACATTATTTATTATTATAAGAATTACGAGTTATGACTTTTATAAGTAATAAATTCACTTACATAATGATATTAATTTAATCGATTTGCAAGTGCAATTTCGTATCGATATTATTTTATTTTGGTATTGGCAACATTTCTAATTGAAATTGTAGATAGAAAACGTGTTGGTAAATTGAATAACTATTTAAAATGACTTTCAAACGGTGTACTTCTACAGATTTTTTTTATACTGTATAATTCTTACTATTTTATATAATGAATTATCAATAATTTAGAAAGTCTAAATGTCGGACGCTACATGATTCGAGCCGAAACTTGGCATTCTCCAAAAGCTAAAAAAAAACTCTCCATACCTCCAACCAAAACAAATTTGATTTTCACATAATATATAATTTGATCTATATTTAATGATTACCAACCATTATGAGCACATAATGTACTCATTAAAATGTTGGTAATAAGACTCAGTAAACAATGGTTTTAAAACATTTGGGATTCAAATAAAGCCGAATAAACCACAAAACCCCAGCTGCGGATATTTATCTGTATTTATCATTTATTTTCTGTTTATTATTACGCGGCTAAAGTAATTTGTATTGCATAATGTAACTGGCTAGTTTTGTTCGATTGGGAGGTTCTTGCCGCGAATATCCGATCCCGTGGTAATTCCAGGATAAAATGTCCGCTATTTACAGTGAAAAAAAAAACTATGAAAATCAGTTCAGCCGTTACAGGGATTGGCCAGGAGAAACAGAAGGACAGAGAAACAAAAATGTAAAGGAAGTTTTGTTTTAGTATTATAGGACGCACTTGCTTGATATGATTTTCCCACTAGTTGATTTATTTTAATTTTCTACATGTTTCCAGTTTGGCTAGGACATTGCAGGCCTGAATCACCTGATTCTCTGATAAAGAGATGGTTCCGTGCTTCGGAGGGCACGTATAAGCAGGTGGTTCCGGTCGCCAAATTGCGGTTGTCAAAATAGACCACGTCAGAGGCCCTTGATGCGGTCTAGAAACTCTGACACTAGGGTGTATGGGGTCGTTAGACCTTACTACCCACACGATAAGAGAAGAAAACTACATGCATACCTTCTAAACGGCTAAGTAAACATTGTAGGACACTGGCATGTACTAGGACCAAAATTAGGAGACATGTGATATCGGCTCTCATAGAGGGAAGGTCTGTGTCTCAGCTGTGGGAACTTGGACTGATAGATATATAGTTAGTTGCATTCATGGTTATTCAACGAGTACTTCTGGGCCTACCGCGTCGCTGGTAGGGGATGGCGTGATGAACTAGATTCCTTCCTGAAGGATTGTTTACAATTGGCGCGCGGAGATGCTAAGCCGGGGTAAAACTCCACTACCGCGGACATGGAAAGAGCGGCTGTCGCAACCTAAGGCTGGGCACGCCTCAATCGCGGCGATAAGTCCCCTCTTTGAGGAGTGGCTGGAGAGACGCCACGGTGCCACAGACCAGGCCTTGGTTGGCGGCGCGTCGTGTTCCACGCGCGCCTCAAGGAGCTGTCAGCACCAGTGACGGGGCCCCATAAGGCCTGCTGGGTTGCGGTAATGTTCTAATGAGATACCGCGGCCTCGGAACTTAAGGGCACCTGAAGGAACGGTGTGGGTTTTAGTCAGTAGAAGTCTGACACTCTCTTCCGTTTTGCGGAGCGGGAGAAGTCATTCGATGATTTGCCCAACCTGGAAAAAAAACCTTATAATATAATATATAATAATAGTACTAACTATTTAGTGTCCAGTGGCCAGTGTTTATATAATCGTAAGGAATAAACACTTTAAGAGTACATTTTCACAAGCTTGTCATTTCTGAAGCACAAGATTAGTAAACCAATCATGAAGGATAACTCCGTGAAATATTAAGACGTTCATCTTTTTTTGTACCTCGCTTCCTACTGCGAGTTTTTCCTGTAAAATTAGAGGAGTGGGCTCTTATACTTAATGTCTCAGTTCGTTAAGGAATTCTTCGGTGATGTCCCTATCTTACGAAAAGGATGATCTGATTAAAAGTTATTTATTACATTATTATCATGTCCGATAACTTTGCACAAAATTTAACTTTGCAGTATGTATTTAAATGCAATCCTTGAAACATTTCAAATTTACAAGGATTCCGTAGCCGAATGGCAAAAAACAGAACCCTTATAGTTTCGTCATGTCTGTTTGTCTGTCCGTCCGTCCGTATGTAACAGCCATTTTATTCCGAAACTATTAAGACTATACATGTGAAACTTGGTAGGTAGATGTATTATGTGAACCACTTTCCGATTTTAAGAAATAATACATACAGGAACTGAAACTGATTTTTTTTTTCACGAAACCTATTCGTGTGTGGTATCTATATATACGATACGATATACGCTTCCAAAGTGGTAAAATGTGTATCTCCCCCCCCCCGCTCACTTCTATAATAATGGAATGAAACAAAAAAAATTAATATACGCTGTAGATCTTAATGTAAACTTTCAACCAAAATTGGTTTGAACGAGATCGGGTCAGCAGTTTTTGAGATACAGCATATTTTCTAAAACCGTAAATATAACTTTTCAATTTACTTGGCGTAGTTACTTCGAAACCCTTCATGGGCGAGTCTGGCTTGCACTTGGCCAATTTTTTGTTTTTACTGGAATCTTTAGAAAGTGTGACGAAAATGTTATATTTAGGATTTCAAAAAGCTCTTAATCATCTTAAGCTCTTAATTTAATAGTTCATCATTTGCTTAGCCTTTGACCGACTATATCGAGGTTGGCTTTCAGTCTAAGTATATGCAGCTTTTTTGACCACCATGTCACCTGATGTTAAGCGATGATGTGGTCGAAGATGAAACACGCTTGCTTAGAAGTAACGTATTCACTCTTGACTTAAAGACTCCCAGGTTATAGCTATCAGCTGAGTTCTAATGTTTTTACATAGAGCCTGTCTTTCTGCCCTCCAAAACCCAATAGCTGGGTACTGGTTAACAAGATACCCATTGGCAAGGCTGTTTTTTTTTAATTAAAAAGAGTAGTAGCAATCATGTTAACCCCTCCAACTAAGCAAACTAATAAATAGGAGCAATAGTTACTGCCTATTGGACCTTCATACCCCAGACACTGTGTTAAACACACGATTTTCTGGCTTTTCACCGTGAAAGACCATGTGTTATTATACTTAACCTGACACGGAGTAGTCTAGGTGTGTAATAACCATCCATGTCATCATCATCATCCATTGACAGGCCTGTTGGTCTAGTGGTCAGTGGCCCTGACTGCTATGCGCAAGGTCGTGGGTTCGATTCCCACCCAGGACAAATGTTTGTGTGTTGGGCACGATCATTTGTTCTTTGTCTGGGTGTAATTTATCTATAATATGTATGTATTTAGAAATATATATGTATGTTTATCAGTTGTCTAGTACTCATAGCACAAGCTCTGCTTATTTTGGGACTAGATGGCGTTGTGTGAAAGTTGTGGCATATTAAAAAAATATATTATTAAAATTATTATTATTAATGTATGTACAGACGCCATCACAAGAAGCTACCCGAAACTGTCAAATTTTCCCAATCAACCTTGAACCTAATTTCTTTAATAATAAAGTTTAAAATCTATCAAAGAAATTTGACAGATTGTTGTAGCTTGATATGCTGGCGTCTGTACCTACCCAATCAACTCTTTCTTATCCTCGGCTGATTTCATTTAGCTACGAGCTTCTACATAACAGAGAGTGGCGCATAGGAATTCCCGTTTCATATTTTCTAACAATTTAATTTGAAAGCGGGAAGGCAGACACGCACGCTGTCCCTAGAGGTTTCAAGATGGTAGACAGGTTGATAAGATATACTTTTTATTTCCTTTAATATACTGTATAAGGTTCACGTAATTTTTCTCCCGACGCGTCTGTCTGTCTTTGCTAGCGATAAACTCAAAAACTACTGAACAGATTTTCATGCGGTTTTCGCCGATGGACAGACTGATTTATTACACAACACGTTTTCTTCTTCTATTCTCCACTGCCAGAGGTTATAGCATCATTTACTCCGTTTTCTTTCATATTATAGTATTCCTTCTAGTAACAATGTTTCAGAAAACAATCCGTTGTCCAGAATGTGTAGTCAATATAACGTAATATGCTCTAATTTAGATTTGTTTTTGAACAGTTTTAACGAATTTAGAAATTTGTTCTATAAAACGTAATTACAACCATAATTATCATTTAGTATCATTTAGTAACTTTAAGCTTGTATTAACAGAACCCAACCGTCACTAATGAAGTATATTAAACAATGAATGCTGTGTACAGTAATAATTGGGCCTCAGATTTATGTAATGTATGTATATTGTTATAACTGTACTAAATGCCTTAGTCTGTAGTCTGTCTCTGTACTTATTACAATTAAAAAAAAAAAAAAAATATTCCTCAAATAATCCATCCATATTTACTTTGGACTTCCTACCTCTTTCTTTTTTAAAGAGAACTAGAAATGTGGGTAGAATTCACATTACTTCAGCAATTTTGTTACCCCTTCAACTAAACTAAATATGCTAGTGTCCGGATTGGGTTCACGACAATAGTGTAATGGATTATGGGGTGAGCATCAACATGTTGATATAGAATTCATTCGATTAAAGAAACGAACAGTATTACTGTCTGCAAATCTTAGATAGATAGATATATTCTTTATTGTACACCATGACAGTAAAACAAATAAGGACTTAACAACTATAAAGGGTGATACAATGGGCGGTCTTATCACTAAAAGCGATCTTTTACAGACAGCCTTTCTCTCATTTTCACATCTTACACTTTTTTATATTATTCCTTATAAAAAGCTATAGATGCGATCCCAAACTCTCTCCCAGTGAAATCAGAAAGTAAATCCACGCACGGTTGAGCAAAACATTTCAAGCGGCCAGTTCGTATACTGAAACAAAGCTCTACGTACAAAAATAGACTGCAAAGTTTTGTAGAACATCACGTAGGGGCGTTTGTTTTTCATAACGGCAGGGAATGTTGCTGGATTACTATGCGATTTTGCTAACATTACTTAATTTTAGCAGGATTAATGGAGTTATTGTGTTCATGTAAGTTGATATGAGGACGTGTATGGTAAGAGCTATTATGGTTGTTGTTGTATACGTAAATTAATTTTTGTTTGTCGTAATTGATGAAAAGGCATAAAATAAAGTCATCGTTCAACAATTCAAAGAAAACCCTTTGACCTTTCACAGGGTTTTGATTGATTTCATAATTTATTTATTTATTATGTACTTTGTTCTACAACTTTTAATAATTCTATGGATACAAAAATAAAAACTAGTGTACAATAGGCGGTCTTATCGCACAGGGCGAACTCTTACAGACAACCTTTGGGTTGTCTGTAAGCCCTTAATCTGTCTCCTTTAAGGTTGTCCAACCAAAGATAGTTCATCCAAAGCTGTCAGTGTACAAACATCATAATATTAATTGCAGATAATAATATAAAATTCATAATTAATAATATAATACAAAAATCATATACTAATAAATATTAAATGTATAATTGAGAAAGAAGCGAAAAGTTATAGGGTTCACTATTCTTTTGAACGCCGCGCTGGTAATAATCGTCGTAATTTTTTTGTTAATAATCGACATTCATATGTATGGCAAAACTCCACTGCTCAGTAACATCCCTAGTACGAACGCAAATGAAATAAAAACAACTTGTATTGTAGAAGGTTGCGTGCTCTCGATTCCACTTACTGTCGTGAAAGAAAAGGGAGAGTTGATGTAGAAGAACCCATCGTAGACGCGGGCATGCGGACGCCGAGCAGCGATAGCTCACCGTACAGTAAGGATCAGGGGGCTTAGACAAAGTAACAATTTAAAAAAGATAACGAAGTTAGAAAATACTAAAATGTATGGGATTGACATAAGCCGCGTTAAGTCACGTGGTCAATCGACATCGTTATCGCAAGTTGGTAGACAATGTTATAAATTCGTTACGAATCGTTATCGTGTTTATCCCATACAAATGCGTAGACAAGCAGCGCTTTCAGTGTTCGCCTTCGCTTCGATCGTGATCGCCAAAAAAGATAACGAAACGAATGTTAAAACGTTGTAGTTCAGGCCCGGGTCGGCGGCGCGCGGCGGCGCGTCTTGTTCCTCGCGCGTCTCAGAGTCGTCAGAATGACGGGGGCCCCGTCACTAGTGCCGACTCGATATAGGGCCATTACCTACTGGTGTTGCGAGAATATTATAACCTGGATGTGAACTATCTACTTATCAAATTTCGTTCAGTTCCGTTCAGTAGTTTATGCGTGAAAGAGAAAAAAATATCCATACATCTTACAATCCATCCTCATAAACTTTCTTATTTATAATATTAGTAAGATTTAGTTAACAGTCAAACAGCACAACTTCGTCATGTGCCGTCCATTTACTTACTACTCCGTATTCTCAGGAAAATATTGGAAAGCAAATGTTAAGTACGCTCTTTGTTTTGTTGTTTGTCAAAAGTTGAACACAAAGCAGTCGGATAGCTCTGTGTCAATGTTACGTGAGACGGTTTTCTGTTTTCCTAACGATAGTCTAGAATCGAGTTACTGGCTTTAAATAGATCGGGAATTTTATTTTTTTACTTCGTTTAGTTGTACAGAAGAGTTAATGCTGTAACAAACTATGTAATAAAATCTAAGAATCTAAATTTCTAATTGTTGTATCATGAAACTTGGCAATTACATGTAGATTAGATGACAATACAATATTATGGTATCATCGAGCTGGTCTGATGATGGAATTGGAAGGTGGCTGATGGAACCTTGTACTGACTACTTATTGACTAGAAATATACTAAGTTCCTACATGTGTTGTTTTGTAAGCTCCTGTATTACCTTGGTCTGCAAATAGGGGCCAATCCACATAACATCTCAATATCAACCATCTCGAGCTTTCGTGAAATCATGTACGGTAAAATACGGCGCCTGTTTAACGAATGTCAAACGTCTGACAGCTATCAAACCTCTGACAGCTGTCAAAACTGCCGCTATTCAGCCATGTTTATGTGGATTACGATCGGGAGTCGTTATTGGTTTAATTTTAGCCTGTGAAATTAATGGATGTACCTAAATTAGACTGAGAATTGATAGCTTGAATCATTTTCTTGGCGGTTTATAGCCGCGAAAGAAAGCCTTTATAAAATGGCTGGAAATGTCGTACAGATTTTTATGTAAAAATACGGTTTGAGTAATTTCGGTACTTACCATGTGAACTTCCTGCATTTTTTTTTCTTTTCCGTCATCCTAAACATTGAACGCTGATCATATAAGTAACCATATAACTTAGGTGCCTGTAGGATGCTAACTATCGCGTATCTTAATCCAGTTCGTTCATGTTCGATCAAAATCATCATTAAAACCCGTTCAGCGATTTAGACGAAAACACATAGGTACCAGATGGAAAGACGGATAGACTTTCGTATCTATTTATTTTTAAGAAAAACATATTTAAAATTAAAGGGGGCTCGTCGATAGCCGAATATCAAACGTACGATCGAGAGTTCGCGGGTTCGAAAACACCCATTGTACTATTGTCGTGAACCCACTCCAGACACAAGCATATTTAGTTTAGTTGGAGGGGTTAATAAGATTGCTAGTAATGTGAATTCTATCCTCATTGGTAGCTCTTTTAAAAATAATTAAATGTGCATAATTCTAATTTTAAATATTTATGAATTATAAATACTTACTACTTTCTGTTGCTCACGACTTCGTTCGTGGGGAAATTATACGTATTTTCTTGTGTTAATAACAAGTATATGCTCTGTTATTTCTGTGCAAAATTTGATCTATATCCGCCTTTGTACATTTTAAGTTGCATAAAGTTTTAATAAATAAATAAATACGCCTATTTAAATTGTTGATAGTGGAATTCAAAGTCAAACAAAAAATTACATTACTATGCAAGAATATTTCTATGGAAGTTTACTGGAGTGTTAATTAAATTAATTTCTTAAGACGGTAGTAAATTTAAACCTGCACGGCCACATGAGACTTAGTCTCATCCTACTTCCTACTAATATTATAAATGCGAAAGTTTGTGTGGATGTATGCATGTTTGTATACATATTTTCTTGTGTTAATAACAAGTATATGCTGTGTTATCTCTGTGCAAAATTTGATCTATATCTGCCTTTGTACATTTTAAGTTGCATAAAGTTTTAATAAAAAAATAAATACGCCCATTTAAATTGTTGATAGTGGAATTCAAAGTCAAACAAAAAATTACATTACTATGCAAGAATATTTCTTAAGACGGTAGTAAATTTAAACCTGCACGGCCACATGAGACTTAGTCTCATCCTACTTCCTGCTAATATTATATTCCTAATAATATATGCGAAAGTTTGTGTGGATGTATGATGTTTGTTGCTCTTTCACGCAAAAACTACTGAACGTATGTGAATGAAATTTGGTAAGTAGATATTGTCATTTTCTTTTGATATATCATCTTTATATAAGGAAATATTCATTGAAAATTTCCTTTTTTTATTTCTTAGGAAGTGTACTGGAGTATTCATTAAATTAATTTTTAAGACGGCAGTAAGTTTATACCAGCACTGTCACATGAGAAGTCTCATTATTATATTATATAAAGCTAAATTACCACTCACTGACTGACTGACTCACTCATTGACATAATTGTTCTCCCAGATGGTGGATGGGGAGGTGGGTATATTTTGACAGATTCGTAAACAAGTAACTCTCAAACCTACGGGAAAAGTGCCAAACCTCCCCTTTTCACCCCCCTTCTCCCCCCTCCCTATCGTATCTCGGAAACTACGAGACCCGTATTTTTTGTTTTTTACGGATTCGTATAGAGGAGGCTCGGTAAAGTAAAAACCATTTTTCAAAGTCCCCCCCCCCGCCCCCCTTCTCCCCCCTTTAGGCGGATCTCGGAATCTAAGAGACTTGGAACATTTTTTTTTTCAGATTCATTTAGAGGAGCAATGCTTTAGTCAAAATACTTCTGCAAACCCCCACCATCACCCCCCCCCCTCTTTTTTTTTTTTTTTTTCACAAACACGCGAGGTGCTTGCACCTCACGCAACACGCAAATACTTGATTTAGAGGGGCAATGCTTTAGTTTTTTTCACAAGCACGCGAGGTGCTTGCACCTCGCGCAACACGCAAATACTAGTTATACTATATAAAGCTAAATTACCACTCACTGACTGACTGACTCACTCATTGACATAATTGTTCTCCCAGATGGTGGATGGGGAGGTGGGTATATTTTGACAGATTCGTAAACAAGTAACTCTCAAACCTACGGGAAAAGTGCCAAACCTCCCCTTTTCACCCCCCTTCTCCCCCCTCCCTATCGTATCTCGGAAACTACGAGACCCGTATTTTTTGTTTTTTACGGATTCGTATAGAGGAGGCTTGGTAAAGTAAAAACCATTTTTCAGAGTCCCCCCCCCCCCGCCCCCCTTCTCCCCCCCTTTAGGCGGATCTCGGAATCTAAGAGACTTGGAACATTTTTTTTTTCAGATTCATTTAGAGGGGCAATGCTTTAGTCGAAATACTTGTGCAACCCCCCCCCCATCACCCCCCCCCTCTTTTTTTTTTTTTTTTTTCACAAGCTCGCGAGGTGCTTGCACCTCGCGCAACACCCAAATACTAAACCCCCCCCATCACCCCCCCCATTTTTTTTTTATAAAAAGCACGCGAGGTGCTTGCACCTCGCGCAACACGCAAATACTTGATTTAGAGGGGCAATGCTTTAGTTTTTTTCACAAGCACGCGAGGTGCTTGCACCTCGCGCAACACGCAAATACTAGTTATATTATATAAAGCTAAATTACCACTCACTGACTGACTGACTGACTGACTCACTCATTGACATAATTGTTCTCCCAGATGGTGGATGGGGAGGTGGGTATATTTTGACAGATTCGTAAACAAGTAACTCTCAAACCTACGGGAAAAGTGCCAAGCCTCCCCTTTTCCCCCCCTTCTCCCCCCCCCTATCGTATCTCGGAAACTACGAGACCCGTATTTTTTTCTTTTTACGGATTCGTATAGAGGAGGCTCGGTAAAGTAAAAACCATTTTTCAAAGTCCCCCCCCCGCCCCCCTTCTCCCCCCCTTTAGGCGGATCTCGGAATCTAAGAGACTTGGAACATTTTTTTTTTCAGATTCATTTAGAGGTGCTTGCACCTCGCGCAACACGCAAATACTAAACCTGCTCATCTCCCCCCATCAACCCCCTTTTTTTTTTTTTTTTTTCACAAGCACGCGAGGTGCTTGCACCTCGCGCAACACGCAAATACTAAACCTCCCCATCACCCCTCCCCCCTTTTTTTTTTTTTTTTCACAAGCACGCGAGGTGCTTGCACCTCGCGCAACACGCAAATACTAAACCCCCCCATCTCCCCCCATCACCCCCCCACTTTTTTTTTTTCACAAGCACGCGAGGTGCTTGCACCTCGCGCAACACGCAAATACTTGATTTAGACGGGCAATGCTTTAGTTTTTTTCACAAGCACGCGAGGTGCTTGCAGCTCGCGCAACACGCAAATACTAGTATTATATTATATAAAGCTTTATACTATATAAAGCTAGATTACCACTGACTGACTGACTCACTCACTCACTTATTGACATAATTGTTCTCCCAGATGGTGGATGGGGAGGTGGGTATATTTTGACAGATTCGTAAACAAGTAACTCTCAAACCTACGGGAAAAGTGCCAAACCTCCCCTTTTCACCCCCCTTCTACCCCCTCCCTATCGTATCTCGGAAACTACGAGACCCGTATTTTTTGTTTTTTACGGATTCGTATAGAGGAGGCTCGGTAAAGTAAAAACCATTTTTCAAAGTCCCCCCCCGCCCCCCTTCTCCCCCCCTTTAGGCGGATCTCGGAATCTAAGAGACTTGGAACATTTTTTTTTCAGATTCATTTAGAGGGGCAATGCTTTAGTCGAAATACTTGTGCAACCCCCCCCCCCCGTCACCCCCCCCCCCCACTTTTTTTTTTTTTTTCACAAGCTCGCGAGGTGCTTGCACCTCGCGCAACACGCAAATACTTGATTTAGAGGGGCAATGCTTTAGTTTTTTTCACAAGCACGCGAGGTGCTTGCACCTCGCGCAACACGCAAATACTAAACTCCCCCCATCACCCCCCCCTTTTTTTTTTTTTTTTTCACATGCACGCGAGGTGCTTGCACCTCGCGCAACACGCAAATACTAGTTATACTATATAACGCAAATACTAGTTATATTATATAAAGCTAAATTACCACTCACTGACTGACTGACTCACTCATTGACATAATTGTTCTCCCAGATGGTGGATGGGGAGGTGGGTATATTTTGACAGATTCGTAAACAAGTAACTCTCAAACCTACGGGAAAAGTGCCAAACCTCCCCTTTTCACCCCCCTTCTCCCCCCTCCCTATCGTATCTCGGAAACTACGAGACCCGTATTTTTTGTTTTTTACGGATTCGTATAGAGGAGGCTCGGTAAAGTAAAAACCATTTTTCAAAGTCCCCCCCCCCGCCCCCCTTCTCCCCCCTTTAGGCGGATCTCGGAATCTAAGAGACTTGGAACATTTTTTTTTTCAGATTCATTTAGAGGAGCAATGCTTTAGTCAAAATACTTCTGCAAACCCCCACCATCACCCCCCCCCCCCTCTTTTTTTTTTTTTTTTCACAAACACGCGAGGTGCTTGCACCTCACGCAACACGCAAATACTTGATTTAGAGGGGCAATGCTTTAGTTTTTTTCACAAGCACGCGAGGTGCTTGCACCTCGCGCAACACGCAAATACTAGTTATACTATATAAAGCTAAATTACCACTCACTGACTGACTGACTCACTCATTGACATAATTGTTCTCCCAGATGGTGGATGGGGAGGTGGGTATATTTTGACAGATTCGTAAACAAGTAACTCTCAAACCTACGGGAAAAGTGCCAAACCTCCCCTTTTCACCCCCCTTCTCCCCCCTCCCTATCGTATCTCGGAAACTACGAGACCCGTATTTTTTGTTTTTTACGGATTCGTATAGAGGAGGCTTGGTAAAGTAAAAACCATTTTTCAGAGTCCCCCCCCCCCCCGCCCCCCTTCTCCCCCCCTTTAGGCGGATCTCGGAATCTAAGAGACTTGGAACATTTTTTTTTTCAGATTCATTTAGAGGGGCAATGCTTTAGTCGAAATACTTGTGCAACCCCCCCCCCATCACCCCCCCCCTCTTTTTTTTTTTTTTTTTTTCACAAGCTCGCGAGGTGCTTGCACCTCGCGCAACACCCAAATACTAAACCCCCCCCATCACCCCCCCCATTTTTTTTTTATAAAAAGCACGCGAGGTGCTTGCACCTCGCGCAACACGCAAATACTTGATTTAGAGGGGCAATGCTTTAGTTTTTTTCACAAGCACGCGAGGTGCTTGCACCTCGCGCAACACGCAAATACTAGTTACCATATAAAACTGAAAAATACACACAGGTGGGAAGGTAATCTTTGAAACATAAAAATTAAGTCTCGCCATACAAATTGTTTCTGGAGTTTTATGTGTTATACAGCAATTAATTTCCGTTGACGTAATTATAGTGGCCGGTGGTCGTGTCGTGTGGAAGGATTACCACCCCGAGTTACTCAAGAGATTTGTTCTTATCAGAGTAAATTGGAGACAAATTGCGCTGGGATTCGTTTGGTGTAAGTTATAGGAGGAAGCGGGCAGCATTACAGTGTTTTTTTTTTATTGATAATAGGTTTGCGTTTGACCACCATCTCACCTGATGGTAAGTGATGATGTGGTCGAAGATGGAGCACGCTTGCCTAGAAGTAACCTATTCACTTTTGACTTAAAGACTCCTAGGTTATAGCGATCAGGAAACACAGACTCCGGCAGGGAATTCCACTCCTTTGTAGTACGCACAATGAAAGTATTCCCAAAACGTTTCGTGCGTATGGGTGGGATGTCCACCATGTAACGATGGCGCATCGCCGTTTGTCTTGTATTCCGTTTGTGGAACGGGCTTGGCGGAATTAGATTGTGTAATTCCATCGCACACTCCCCGAAATGTAACCGATAGAAAACCAATAGATTTGCAACTCGTCGTCGGTGTTCAAGGCTCTGGCTCTGTTTGGGTTGGGAATCGCTCTAACCGGGTTCTGTTTGTTGTGTAGAATGTTGGGAGTTGTTTTTAACCTGTAATGTTTCTTGATCTTTCAACCAGTGTTGCCAGCACGACTAAAGCAAATGTCGCTAGACTTAAGGTTCAAAAGTCGCTAGATGACGCTAGATGATATTTGGCGAAAACAAAATGCTTTGAGAACGGTTTTTTGTGGTTGGCGACTAGGTTTACTGTTATCAATTTAAAAAAAAATGGATTTAGGGTCAAATTTCGAACCAATATTTTTACTAAACGATCGGTAGATTATTAGTGTTCTGTGGTAAACGAGCTTACTTGATGAGATCGTCGTTACGATGGATCGACATTCAAATTTTCTTATGTGTTTTGCAATATGCAGGTCAGTGTCAGTAGTGACCCTGCTTAGAAATTGTTGCTTATAACTTGCTAAAACTTCACCTTGATGTTTAAATAGTTTAAGATTGGCACGAACTTCGTGGTCATGGCACAGACAAGAGACCATTGAGTAAAAACACAGAGTATTCTATGATTGGCACGAACTTTGTTTGTGGTCATGGCACAGACCATAAAATAAACACAAACCTCGACAATAATCAAGGGCTGCGTCATAAGCGCGCGTTTCACAAATCTTATTGAATTTTATGTATTTTAAAAATGATAACCAATTAGTTTTGTCCCTAAATCGGAGTAAAAAGTCGTTTTTGATATCAAAATGTCACTTTATATAGCGACAAAGTCGCTAAATTGGTAACACTGCTTTCAATATATATTTTTTGGATATTCACCCAAACCCGAAGCGTCAATAGCCTATAGCCTATCGGTCGCGGGTTTGAACCCCATCCACTATTGCCTTGAACCCACTCAAGACAAGCTTATTTAGCTTAGTTAGGGGTTAACAAGATTGCTAGTAATGTGAATTCTACCCACAATGCAATGTCCTCTTGAAACAAAAAAAAATTTGGATACACACTGAAACCAATCCATCGTAATTAATAGGTCTCCTACCCGATTTCAGCCACGGCGGCTAATATCATAATCCATTAGCCAGCTGCGCAGGAGATATTATAATGCACGAGTATGTGCACAGGTACAGGTGCACTCTGTTCCTTTACTCTCATTGTCGGATGGGACGGCAATCCGACACGACCGGTGAGATCAGACGCAGGACCAACGGCTTCACGTGCTTTCAGAGTAGTTTGCCCAAACAAGAGTCTCGCAAGAGTCTTGCAATTAGCGATTATCCTATTGCTATTTATTAAACGGTAGTTGAGATCTCAGAACAATGTAACAGACTCTGTTACATTGTACTGAGATCTCAACTATTCAGAGGCACGGGGGTTATCACATCACCAACTTCCAAACTCCGGGCTACTGCAGAAATTTCTAACAGAAAAGCTCAGTAGGACTTCTTGCCCGACCCGGGAATCGAAGTCAAAGTCAAAGTCAAAAGTTGTTTATTGTGAGACAGTGGTTACAGGGTTGTTATTAGTTTATTGTGTGCGTTCGCACTGCTCCACCATATTAGGCATACAATATTTGGAAACAAAATAACTATAACATATTAATTCAATTTACAAATAAATAAAAATAACATTCCAATTAGCATTAGTTAATAATATTTAATATATAGTATTTTATAATTTTGCATCAAAACATAAAAATATTGGCACTATCTGGTCTCAAATCTGTCGGACAAAAATTCATGCACAGTATAATATGGCCTGTTTACTAGTAGATTAAATAATTGTTTTTTAAAAAGTTTAATATTTTCAATTTCCCTTATTTGTTTCGGAATCTTATTATAAATTCTTGAAGCCATTCCGAAGAAAGTTTTAGACAGTAGGGCTGTTTTTGAGGGCATCATATTTGCTATTTTGTCGGCATATCGACGGTAGTATAGGTTACCAAACTTTTCCTTATTGGTTTTTACAAACGTGGCAGTCTCATAGATGTAGAGGGCAGGAAAGGTTAAAATCTTAAGGTTTTCGAACCCGAGACCTCTTGCTCAGCAGTCGCGCTTGCAACCACTAGGCCACCGAGGCAGTTAATATTAATATATTTATTATAATTTATTTAATTTTAGATTTAAGACGCAATATAATCCCGTTGACCTTGCTCAAACGGTCGCACTCACAGACACATCACAGAGAATGCCCCGCGCACCCCCTCATTTGAGGGAGTGAAGCAGATGAAGTGGGACACGAGTAGTCCCGCCTACTGCGGGGTGCACCGCGCGAATTTCGTCGATGCGTGTTTTCTATTACATTTAACATCGTAATTTCGCGGCTGGTTTACAGAGCTCGAGCGGTCCAGTGTGTCACCGTTCGGGTTTCGCGCCGCGATTCCGCGGCTATCACCAAGATCGAATCTCATTCGCGGTATAGCTTTTTATTGTCTTATTTATTAAATTATAGCTTTTTATTGTCTTATTTATTAAATATTATGTATTTTTAGATATTTACATATTTTCGTGTTGTTATTATTTTAAAATATGTGCATAGTTTTGTTCTCTTATTTTTTATTTAATTCATTAGGTTATCAAAAAAATTTTTAGCAAAAAAATTGTCATTTGTTTTGTAGTTTCTTTTATATTTTTGACACCGCCTTCCGAAATTAAAGTTATTTTTGCCTTTGTAGTGTTTTTATATGGAAGTCGGTTCTATTTTTTTGCTAAAAATTTTTTTTCACGCTTTTTAGTGGGACTGTTTGTAATTAATCTAGTTACAAAAGCCAAAATGTCAACTACTTATCACCTTTTACAAAATATTGCTTTTCCTGGTGCAGAGCTGTTAATTTTTGAGGAGTTCTCCTGGTACATCACCATCAGCTCTACATCACCATATGCATTGTGATGAGCATTAAGTGCTTAACATCCGTACTCAAGTAATCGAATCGCAATCCACGAAATACTTATTATTGAGTAGTTTGAGTGGCCATCTGTGGTCTTCATCATCAGTTCAACTTCCCCAAATGGTAATTTTCAAAAGCAACTGCTCAAGGTACTATAAGGAATACCCAAAACGCTATAGGTGTGCCTATAATATTTGAAGAGTTCCCTCGATTTCTCCAGGATCCCAACATCAGCTCATGATTTCGTAACAATGGGACCAACTAGAACGTATATATACCCTTTCAAACGCAAAAAGAATTTTTCAAACCGGTCCAGCCGTTAGTTAGTTAGTTAGTTTATAATACATAAAAAAAAGTTCAAGGCGAATTGAGAACCTCCTCCTTTTTTTTTGAAGTCGGTTAAAACAATAATTTTTATTCCTATAGATATTTTATTTCAGAATCAAGAATAATATAATGAAAAAAAAAGCATCCAAAAAGTTTGATGGTGGATTCTGAAGAAAAATAATATACATGGTGTTACAAAAGAGTTTAAGTAATACCAAAGGAGGTTATTGTACTCATAATTATGAACAAGTTTTACTATGGCACCAGCTCTGAAATCGCAATAAAAACAGCTGTTTCAATTATTTTTTTCCAAGTGAATAAACTTTTTGTATAAAATAGCAGTTTATTTTCGTCATTTTTGTTTTCGCAATATACGGTTTATAAGAATACAGCGTGTGAAGTGAACATACCTATGGATGCGAGGAGAGACGAATGAAAGGGTGGGATACGGACTGGGTGGATGGATGGACAGGTGAACGAACAGGAAGGATACATAAAAATTAAACAAGCTAATTATTATAATTTTATTTTTTGATTTTTTGACGTATTTACGCATACGGAGCGCAATGTTAATACACCAATTTTGGAAAAAAATTACTCAAGTCACAAATCTTCAAAATTTAGTTTTCTACTACAACAAGTTTTGTTTTTAGGCATCCAAAACAAATACTGCCTTGTATGTGCTCGTGCAGAGAAAAAACAAACTGCTGCACCGGAACAGTTTGCTTTCATTCCATTTCGCTTTTGTCTTTTTTGTCACTTTTATCTCTATCTGTATTTTCATCTCTATTTTGTACGTATGGTTCACGAATTTTCATATTTCTTGAAATTCGGGGATCAAGTATCTCAGGTAAAATACAGTCTAAATAGAACTTTTCAATTTTTCTTTCATTTCTCTTTCCCAAAATGTATCATCTCTTTGAATGATTTCCGTCTTCAGCTTTTCTTTTTCATTCTCCCATACGGCAAACAAACAATATTTTTTTTGGGTTACGTGTAGCTGTCCTTGAACTTGGTAATACCAAGCATGTTTTTTGTTGATGGCTAGTTCACTAGTTTTTGTTTTTTTGCCAGAAGTTTACTTTTTTATTTTCAATTGCTGCTGCTAGGCCCATTTTGTGGGCTGTCAAAGGACACTTTACTTCAACAACAGTATTTTCTCCAATTAATCCATCAGGCGTTGCACCCAAGAAACATAGTTCTTGGTCTATAAATAAACCACAGGGTCTAATCGTTTTGCGCTCTTGTACAGCCAATTGTGCAAGTGCGATTTTTTCATTCAATTGGCCATGTCTAATAGACGCCACGTGGTCAATTTTGTTCCGATAAAGAATATCTTTGACTAAATTAGCACATGGTGTATTAGTACGCCTTTTTATAACTCTGCCGAAATTGGATGCAGTCAATAACGATCTTCTCATCTCTAGCCATTCTCCACTATCACTTTGTAAAACAGTTTTTCTTTCAATTGTTGCTCGTTCCAAATCAGACTTTTTAATTTTTTTCATAAACTCGTTTTTCAGTTTATCCAGTATTCCTACCAGCATATCGGGCTTTTCACAGGACTGGCCATAATCCTTATCGTCTTGTTTTTTACTGAAAACAAGCCTTCTTTTTCTTTTTATATATCTTTTACTAAGGAGTTTTTGTTTCTTCTTTCTTTCTTCCCACAGTTTCAGTTTGCCTCTTGGGCTCTTATTGGTAATTTTTTTATAAAGCTTCGAAAGTGCATTTTCTTCATTGAACGACACTGCTGACGCAATGCATCGCGTCTGATATGAGTTTTTGAGGGAAAAATTAACTATTTTTCCTCCTACATATTTTGCTATGATGCTATGATAGCGTTCTACAATGTTACTGTCCACGTCATGAAGTAAACTTCGAGCATGGCCAGCAATACTTTGTATCATTATACTAATCTCTGCCACAGAGAACTTAGCTGAAAGTCACTTGGAACATCATTTTGCTCCAAATCTCCCGTTTTTTTGCAGAAATGTGTTTTGCATTCAAGGTGGTTTCCAAAAGCGTGATGATGTGCTTGTAAAATGTCCTCAAATAATTTTTGCTCTTCTGGGCAGGGATCATTTTTTTTTTTTTGTATTGCTTTGGTTATGCAGGATCTCATGCTCAAAACTCGCGATATGGTCAATAATTTTCTGTGACTTTTTAAATATTTGGTTTCAGTTTGCAATGTCATCATTTTGTTACAAAAATTCCTCAGTAAATGATTTCTGCATTCTACTTTTTCGACGGTAATATCAAGGTAAGGTCTTGCCTGCAAAATTTTGGAATAAGTACTTGAGTCACCATCAGATATTAGTCGTCCGTAAAGCAAACCGTGGGTAGCTAATGACTGCTTAAAACCTTCCACTATAATTTCGCTCTCCATTCCTGTGGACGGACCGGAATAGTTTTTCGAACATAAATGTTCAGGCACTGTTGTTTTTTTCTTTTCGGCACGATCACAATGGTAGCAATATTTATTTCGGACTCCCAAATATAAAAGTTTGCCTGTTTTTCTACCTATGATTGCAGCAGCGCCGGATAAAGCTGAATATTTTTTTTTTGTACGACCTTTTACCGTACACACCATCTGCTATCACATCTATGATAGGCGTACCATTCTTTGACCCTGCCTTCTGCTATAGCCATAATTTTCTCTTCCTCAGCTGCTTGATCCATGGACTGTTGTGCCAGTTGCTGCCAGTTTTCCGACAGTAATTTGTGGTTCTTTTGGTATGTTTTTTAGGAAATCATTGGCAAATTCATGGCTGATGAAAATTCTTGTAGCTGAGAATGACCACAACCAATAGAAATTGCACCAGCTACAGCACATGTATTTATTGATAAACAATTATCATTGTCGTTAATGATAACAAATTGTTGTTTACACATTAACATAAAAAAGTAAATTTGGAAGATAAGCCGTGAAGCTTTTCACCAACTAACTCAAGAGAAGATAGCCCGCAGTCTAATGGCCCGTGATTTGAGATCTCACACAACTTTAAAAAAAAATAGGAAACATTAATAATCCTGCGTCCAATTTGTATGTTCTTTTTAGGAGTATGGTTTTCCGTCTGTAAAAATAAATGAATAAATTTTTTTTATACCATAAAACATTGTTTTAACTTAAAATAATTTTAAATAAGTATTTTTCACGGAATAACTTACTTCTGCACTATAATTTAACCCATCAGTTTCTTGGTTTTCAGGTTGGACATCACAATGACTTTCTTCAGTAGCACTAGCCACCTAAAATTGAATTATACCATTTTTATTTATAAAACTAATTCTACACAACTCGCAAAATTATGTTACTGTAACGTGCGGTTGAAGTTTTGAATATTACCTGTGTATTAAAGGTTTCTTCTAGTACTTGCTCAGATGAATATGTACTTTTATCAATAACTTCACGACCGTGATCATTCTGTGATGCCACAGTTTCCAATCTAAAAATACAAAAAGTTTGTGGTAATGAAATTCATTACAAATTAAAGCGGGACATTATTTACCATGTTTGTTATTTGTTTCGAGTTTCGATTGTGAAACAACTGAAAAAAATTGGCCAAGTGCAAGTCAGACTCACCCATGAAGGGTTCCGTAGTAACTATAATAATATAATATAACATGTATATTAATTTGACAAAAAAAGACCTTACAAGTTTCTTAAAACTAGCTTATTTACACTTTTACAACTACGCCAAATAACTTTGTTTTTCATAGTGTTTGTATGAATCACAAAGTTATATTTGCGGTTTTAGAAAATATGCTGTAATACAAAAACTGCTAACCCGATCTCGTTCAAACCGATTTTGATTGAAAGTGTATATCTATAGACATATATTTTTTTTAGATTTTTCACCCCATTATTATAGAAGTTAGAGGGGGGGAGGGAGAGACACATTTTACCACTTTGGAAACGATTTACTTTATGAAAAAGTGGTTTTAGAAACTTCAATCTCATTTTTTAAAGACCTGTCTATAGATATCACACACGCATAGGTTTCATGTAAAGAAATATTTTCAGTTTTTAGTTCCATATATGGGGAGCCTTCCATGTATGGGGAGGTTCCATGTATTTTAATTTTTTTTTTTTTTTCTCAAAGTCGGAAAGCGGTTTATTGGAAGACGGACGGACGGACGGACGGACAGACAGAAACAGACAGACAGACATGACGAAACTATAAACAACAAATACAGGGTGGCAGGGACATCTACGCGCAACCGCTTACCATGGATTCAGTACATGATTCTGGACCCCCCTGCGTTGATAGTTTTCGTCGGCTTTTTCTTAATTTCATAAAATTACGAAAAATCCGACGCAATAACAAAACAGTAAATTCACTTATTTCAAACAGTAATGTAAACAAAACTCGAAAAGGCTACCTGATTAGTTATGTTGATCTCGCAAATTAACCCTAGCAAAACAGCTGATCAGCGGGCCTAGACAAAATCCATTTTCTGTAAGCGTTAACGCCAACGGAAAAATTAAATTGTATGGAGTTGACATTTGCTAACCACATGTCACGTGATTGTAACGTGTTAGTAAATGTCAACTCCATACAATTTGATTTTTCCGTTGGCGTTAACGCTTACAGAAAATGGATTTTGTCTAGGCCCCCAGGTAGCTCTTTCGAATTTTATTTACATTGCTGTTTCAAGTGAAACAAGTGAATTTTATATTTTAATTAACAATGATTTTATACAGTTTTCAGTAAAAAAATACTGAAAAATCCTGAAAAATTAAAAAAAAAACGACGAAAAATTCCAACGCAGGGGGTCCAGAATCATGTACCGAATCCCTGGTAAGCGTTTGTGCGTCGATGTCCCTGCCACCCTGTATATTACTTGTGCCAAAATATAGTAGTAAATATCCCGTTTTAAGACAGATTTAGTGACCATGTCAATTTTAAAACTGCGTGAAAATGTCAATTCTAAGTTTTCTAGTTCTGTGGTTCAGAAGTTGGTACATTTTAGATTTCATTTTTTAGGGTTCCGTAGCTGAATGGCAAAAAACGGAACCCTTATAGTTTCGATATGTCTGTCCGTCTGTCTGTCTGTCTGTCTGTCTGTCTGTCCGTCCGTCCGTATGTCACAGCCATTTTATTCCGAAACTATTAAGACTATACATGTGAAACTTAGTAGGAAGATGTATTCTGTAATCCGCTTTCCGATTATAAGAAAAAAAAATAAAAAATATTTAAAATAAAGGGGGTCCCCCATACATGGAACTAGAAATGAAAATATTTTTTTTCATGAAACCTATGTGTGTGTGGTATCTATGGACAGGTCTTTAAAAATGATATGAGGGTTTCTAAGACCGCTTTTTCATAAAGTCAATCGTTTAAAAGATATAAGCTTCCAAAGTGGTAAAATGTGTGTCCCCCCTCTAACTTTTATAATAATGGAGAGAAAAATTAAAAAAAAATATGTCTGTAGATCTTAATGTAAACTTTCAACCAAAATTGGTTTGAATGAAATCGGTTCTGCAGTTTTTGAGATACAGCATATTTTCTAAAACCGCAAATATGACTTTGTAATTCATACAAACACTATGAAAAACAAAGTTATTTAGCGTAGTTGTAAAAATGTAAATAAGCTAGTTTTAAGAATTTTTTTATTCGTCCAATAAATATACATATTATGTTATATTATTATAGTTACTACGGAACCCTTCATGGGCGAGTCTGACTCGCACTTGGCCAATTTTTTGTATTCATTTCGTAAAATTGTTGAGCTACAAATAAAAGATTAGGCAACTAACATTCATAGTTAGGTACATACCAATTCTCTTACTTAGTTATGTATGACAATAAGCAACATCTGAATTTTCAGATCAATCAGATATTTTGTCATGCACATTACTGCCCATATCAATAAACCGCGGTCTTGAAACAAAATGTTTCTTACTTTGTTTTATTCTTTATTATAGCCTAGATAATGTGTCGATACTTACTCATTGAAAATAACTTGTGCGTTGACATTTTCGACTTTCTTTCTCCTATAAAAAAATGAAAACGTTTCTTTTTTTATTCAACAAAATATTTACAAAAATATCTAAATATAATATAAAAGTACTTTCAATAAAATAGAAGTGACAAAAAAAAAGACAAAATAAGACCCTAGGTTTGATCCAGGACACTGGCGGTTGCCAATCCGTTTCACTACTATACACGCTAATAGAACTTAGGAATTGTATTGAAATAACTGACCGTGTTCGAGTAAAATAAAGTGCTCAATACTGAGACGGTTCCAATAATGTGTCATAATATTTTAGAAATAATTTAGTAATCTTACCTTTTAACATCGTTCATATGTACGGCGTTTGATTTATATGAACGTTTTTTAGTCCTTTTAACTGGCTTCACTTTATTTCCCATATTTATAAAATAAAATTGAAATCAAGTTACGCTATTTTAACCTAAAGTATTTTATATTTACAAGAAAGAAGATTATTTATAGAAAATTGATATAAAAAATGAATTTATAAATAACATAATGAATTTACAGACGAAACTTTACAATAACTACAAACAATTACGAGTCGAAATAAATCGGCGAGAAAAGCGACACGTCCATATAGCAACAGGCGTTGGCCGGCACTGTCGGTACACAGGCGTTTACGCACACATGCGTACGTATTATATTGCGAAATAATAATACGCGATTTACAGAAAATGTATTGATTGGATTAAAAAAATAAAACACTATTTCGTTAGTATGTTTCTTGTTGAATAATTTGTCAAAAAATCAGAATGATCGTATGTATTTTAATATGGTTTTTATTCGTTAAAAGATTTTTTTAGAGGTATCTTTGTGATTTTTTTCTATGAATTAAAATTTGTTGTATTATGTTTTCAACACACTACTTAACTAGATTATATCCTGAAGAATATCATATATTTTTCTGATTGTGTTAACTGCAGTGAATCATATACTTTAACGCATTATAAAACTCGCGTTTAAACCTATTTTCGCGTCTGGAGGAGCCTTAATCACGCTTCGTAGACTTGCATCGGTACACTAAACGTAAGGTTCTCCCGTGTGACATTTTGTTGAACTGTTTGGCTACAAGGGATATAATCTGACAATTTCTTACCTATATGCCAAATAAAAATGTTTTCTTTTTGACTTACTTTTGAGACGATTAACATTCTTAGCTACAAAAGTGTTGTCAATTTTGTCTCGATATTTTCTAAGTGAAATGTCCCAGTTTTTTGTGATTACAGGTTCGCGTTTGGCTACCATCTCATCTGATGGTAAACGATGATGTGTTCGAAAATAAAGCACGCTTCCCTAAAAGTAACCTATTTATTATCGCTTCAAGACCTCCAAGTTATAGTTATCAGAAAGAAATATCTAAATAGATCCATCATCACCATATTCAGATCCTGGATGCTTCAGGTGTTTAAGCACGATGAGAAGGTAAAGATGTGGGATATGTCAGGCGAACGGGTTCCTGATTAGAGTTAAGATTTTTGTCTTGTGTTCTAAATTATTATTTGTTTCTGTTACAGGTAATTGCTCGATTTAAGAAGATTGGAGACATATTGTAAGTTCTCATAACATTCTGGAAATCTATTTTTGTTTCCTAACCTGAGACGCGTTGTACCACTATCTCACCTGATGATAAGTGATGATGTGGTCGAAGATGGAGTACGCTTACCTAGAAGTAACCTATTCACTATCAACTTATTAACACCCCTAGACACAATTCCTTGATTTTTAACTGACTTAAAAAAAAAGGAGGAGGTTCTCAATTCGTCTTGAACTTTTTTTTTATGTATGTTACCTTATAACTCGCAGATGGCTGAACCGATTTGGAAAATTCTTTTTTGTTTGAAAGGATATACTTTCTAGTTGGTCCCATTGTCGTCATGTTTGGATCTGATGATGGCATCATGGAGAAATCGAGGGATCTCTTCGAATATTATAGGCACACCTATAGCGTTTTGGGTATTTCTTATAGTACCTTATGCAGTTGCTCTCGAAAAGCACCATATGAGGAAGTGGAACTGATGATGAAGACCCCAGATAGCCACCGAAAATACTCAATAATAAGTATTTCGTGGATTGCGACTAGATTACTTGAATATTGATGTTAAGCACTTTATGCTCGTCACAATGCATATGGTGAAGTAGAGCTGATGGTGATGTGCCAAGAGAACTCCTCAAAAATTAACGGCTCTGCACCGGGAAAAGCAATATTTTGTAAAAGGTGATAAGTAGTTTACATTTTGGCTTTTGTAACTAGATAAATTACAAACTGACCCACTAAAAAACGTGAAAAAAACTTTTTAGCAAAAAATAGAACCGACTTCCATATATAAACACTAAATAACTTTAATTTCGGAAGGTGGTGTCAAAAAAAAAAAAACAAAACAAATGACACCGACTACCGAAATTAAAGTTATTTTTGCCTTTGTAGTGTTTTTATATGGAAGTCGGTTCTATTTTTTGCTAAAAAGTTTTTTATACCTTATGCTTTAGTTACACAGTAGTACATAACTATATTATGAAATAGGAAATGAAATCACTGGCTTATTTTTATAAGTCATATTGACAAACATAAATACGAATTTGAAAAAGCGAATTACATGGAAGGGGTCAGCAACATGCGGCTCGCGAGCCACATACGGCTCTTTGGATATGGAGCTGCGGCTCTTTAGTACAATACGCAAATATTATTTATTTTATTTTAAAAAAAAAACTAATCTGTAATAAAAGTGGAATAGTCTTCCAGATTGCTACAGTGAGGCGAAAATGTTTGCAATCTGAGTACCTACTGATTATCTCTCTTGCAAGAATATAATTAAAAGTAAAGTAAGGAGCCAACTAACAAATGAGAGTCGTGTTTGAAAATTTAAACAACAAATTATGAACCAAATTCATCCAAACTTTCGAATTTAGCCAAATTTATTATTCTTAATTATTAATAAAACATGCAAAGCCAACGCTCCCATTTAATTTGTTTGAGCAAACAAATTCAATGGGAGCGTATATATAGTATGGTTTTGTTTTAGTTTTTGAATTATATTTATGCAAGTACTATTTATTGTTGGTAAGAATTTTTTGTGGCTTTTTAAAAACTGAAATATTGTAAATTGTAATGACTCTGAGTGTTTTGACTCTTTCGACTCAAAAGGTTGCCAACCCCTGGACTATCCTAATAATCCAGAGGTACTATTCTATCCACCCGGGCACGATCAAGTGACCTTCTTATGTAAATACTGCCTACTACCTACGTAGATACAGCATATGGGCTGAAGCCATTTAGTGCTAAAGGAATACGTTATTACGCAACTAACAAGCATGCAAATGGAATCACCGCTCAATTTGCATTCACGTTTGTACCAGAGGATAATAGAATAATAAAAATATTTCAGACAGGTGACCAGCAAACATAATATTTGAATGGATAAATCTATGTAGGTACCTTCTTTTTCCGAGTGGGAAAATCATCGAATGACTTCTCCCACTCTGTGTGAAGCAGAAGGACGGAGAAGTGACCTTTACTGACTTAAAACCCACCCTGTTCCTTCAATTGTCCTTTTAGCCCGTGGCCGCGGTATCTCGTTAGAACATTCCCGCAACCCCAGCAAGCCATGGCCTTATCAAGCCCCGTCAATGGCAGCACCATTGACGGGGCTTGATAGGGCCGTCGCTCTATGAGGTGCGCGAGGAACATGACGCGCCGTCGACTCGGGCCTGGTCCTTACCAGACGGTGAGCTACCCCTGTTCGCCGCCCGCAAGCCCGCAAATCTATGTACGAGGTGTTTCTTTTTGGACCCGAAAAGGAATATTCTATTCTGCAGCATCATTATCATGTGCTTAATCTATTCTCAACTAAATTGGGATCGGCTTCCAATGTAACCGGATGGATTGACATGTAGCGACTGCCTATCTGACCTCCACAACATAATAGCTATATACATTATGTTAACTAACAGAGGACATTCCCGTTAACCGGCAATAGTATAAGCACAATTAGATCGTCCTTTTACGTATCAATTAAACATTTTTAGTGAATAGTCTAATATAAAAAAAAAATCATTTTTTCGAATGTTTATATTTTTTTACATGTATGGATGCTATACTATTGCGGGTTAACGGGATCGCCCTCTGTTAGTTAACATACTGTATATACTTTACCCCTTTGGATAGACCACTATTTTTGAATGTTTGTTACGAATAAAGTACAGAACTGAATTCTAAAATTCTTTTTTTTTTATAATAGTTTCGCGTTTGACCACCATCTCACCTGATGGTAAGTGATGATGTGTTCGAAGATGGTTCTTTCTCAGTTAGAATGCTAAGTTATCACTGTGTGGCATGAACTTTTATTTTTGTTAAAAAAACCAAAGCGGGCAGGAGCTAGTGATTGATAAACTCAAAAACTTCTTTTTATTAAGATTAACATATTTAAAAAATTCCCTCTTCAGTATAAATACCTACCTAACTTTCATGTCTGTTTGTTTTATCAAATGACATTCATCCTTCTTAAAATTACTTAATACATACAGAAACTGTTTAAATGTAACACAATTTATTGGAATAAAAATGTAGGTAGGTACTTAAAAATGTTCGACACTGTTCTGTTATAAATTGGAGAAGAAATATGTTTTCAATTTATGTTTAATATTTTTTCCGGTAATAATATTGCGCATGTCGGTAGGTAAAGAATTTATTAGTTGAGCTAATAGATAAGTACGCACTCGTCCTTCAGCCGTAGAAATTCTTTGCCGGTATGGTAACGAGTTGTTTTTAAACACGTAGTATGCGGTGTTTACCTTTAATTGGTATGCATTGTTGTTCATTGTAACCTAACCTTGCATCGATCATGTTTAGCAACATTTGTAGGTGATATGAATAAATAAATAAGTCCATCTTTAATGATTGTTGTTGTACTAATATGTCGATGTTTACCTTCAAATATCTACCATGTTCCTTGACATGTTTTGTTCGTCTATGTGTCCTCTATCCATTCATACCACTTATATAGTGCGTCGCGTTTGCGAAAAATAATCAAAATGGCGGCGGGTCGATAAGCCACATCGGTTAGTATCGCCTTTTACCTCTCTGTAATATTAGTATAGATAGGCTACTTCGAAACACACTAGTTATCAATAAATTCTCCTTTAACTTGCACCACACACCAGCATCTCGCTAACAGATTTTTCCCCATTAAAATATAAATACAAAGGGCGTTACTACCAGCGTCTTAAATAACATTCACATAAGCTTGCGCCTTCTGTCGTCAACCATTAAAGGACCTTTTAGTCTCTGTCTATGTGTACGTTAAATTGCAAATAATTATTAAGTAAATAAATAAAAGTAAAATTCATTGCAGACACGTAGGCCCATATAAATAGAATTAAAATTAAAATTCAATTCAATACTATAATAATTTCATTAAATAATGTCCAAATTACATCAAAACAAAATCTATTAAATTAGCTTAATTAGCAAATTTTCAGGAATTAGCTAATTTGCAGGAATATTGACAGCCATATACATAATTAGCTTCATATATGGCTCTCAATATTCCATTATTATTTCATTTCCTATTACATTTTATAAACCTATTATTGATATTTTTAAATATTCCTATAAAAACAAAAAACATTTAGATCGGGAGGCAGTCATTGGATGAATACCCATCCTTAAAAAAATTGGACAAGGGTGAGTCAGACTCGCCCATGAAGGGTTCTGGAGTAACTACGCCGAATAACTTTGTTTGTCATAGTATTTGTATGAATTACAAAGTTATATTTGCGGTTTTAGAAAATAGTGCTATATCTCAACTGTTGACCCAATCTCGTTCAAACTAATTTTCGTTGAAAGTTTACATTAAGATCTACAGCATATTTTTTTAGTATTTTCCCTTCATTATTATAGAAGTTAGAGGGGGGGGGGGGGGGGGGGGGGGGGCGGACACACATTTTACTACTTTGAAAGCGTGTATCTTTTGAACTGTGTATGTCATTTTTAAAGACCTTTCTATTGCTACAACACACGCATAGGTTTCATAAAAAAAATATTTTCAGTTTCAGTTTTATGTATGAGGAGCCCCCCTTAATTTTAAATATGTTTTATTTTTTTCTTAAATTCTGAAAGTGGTTCACAGAATACATCTACTTACAAAGTTTTATGTGTATAGTCCTAATAGTTTCGAAATAAAATGGCTGTGTCATATGGACGGACGGACAGACAGACAGACAGACATGACGAAACCATAAGGCTTCCTTTTTTGCCATTCGGCTAAAAAGAGAAAACTTTTATCAAACTCGCAAACTATACATCTTTATAATATATTTTTTTTTTTTAACGTGGTAAAATTATCAAATAAGTCCTCCCACTCCGGGCAGGGTGGGAGGGACTGTCAGACTTTTACTGACTAAAATCCACGGTGTTCCTTCAATAACCCTTTACATACCGGGGCCACGGTAACGGGATGAGTCCCACGACCCCGGCGGGCTTCGGCCCTCTGCAGAGGGGGCCTCGTCATGTTGCTGACGCTCTTAAAGGCGCGCGTGGAACACGACGCGCCGTCGACCCGGGCATGGTCCATGGTCGGGCAGCGAGTTGCCCTTTACTCGCTGTCCGCATGCCCGCGCCTACGGTGGCCGGAGATCGTCGGCCGACGTCCGACGCCGTGGGCGTCTACCACTGCGGCTGGGCTGGAGGGAGGACGCCATTCTCTCCCTCACGCGGCCCGCCTCCTCCTTCGGAAGCATGACTGCTTCGCAGAAGGAGGCGACCGCTTCCCACTCCCTCTCGCCCCGCAGCATGGCCTCGACCAAGGCCGGGCGCGAGAGGTCTCCGCCTATTGTCGCCGTGAGGACACGTCGGTGCTCTGCCCAGGCGGGGCAGTCTTGCACCGTGTGCTCTACGGTGTCCTCAGGGCGACCCTCGCAGTGGTGACACCCAGGCGTTTCCTCCTTTCCCATCAGACACAGGTACCTCCCGAAACTTCCGTGTCCGGTGAGGACCTGCGTCATGCGATAGGTCAGGACGCCGTGACGCCGATCTAGCCACTCCTCAAAGAGGGGTCTTACCGCCGCAATTGCGGCGTGCCCGATCTTTATAATATTAGTATAGATTTCTGTCGGTCGGTAACAATGTCCTTTATCCTACCGTGCGGGCTTAGAAATGACGCGAATTTTCCGCTATACCCGGCTTATGATGCTATTTGTTATTTTTGGGGATTGTCCCGTAAATTTTATCATGTTGAGTGAAAATGTCTTCAAGTGTAGACAGTGACATTACGCTTGAACGTCTTCATGGGCCGTATATTTTCCTGTCTTTTAGGGTTTCGTAGACAAATGGAAAAAAAGGAAACCCTTATAATTTCATCCTATTCGATTGTTAATATTCATCAATATTGTGCTTGCATAAATTGAGTGTAATTATGTAGTATCTATAGCTGTCCTAATATTATAAATATGATGGATTCCGAATGAATGTTTGTCGACGAAAATAGCTGAAGGGATCTGGATGAAATTCGCTACTGAGATGGGGGTAGTCTACTGTAGCACAGAGGCTACTTTTTATTCCAAAAAAAATGTGCGGCATTTCCACGCTAACATAGTCGGAAGCAACAGTTTGTTAATACTTTATTATTACTGACTAGCTTTTGCCCGCGACTTCGTCCGCGTGGAATAGTTACTTTGGGCTAACGTTAAATTTAACCCCGATTTTGAAGCATTCTTCATTGGCGCTCCGCTCCTATTGGCCTTAGCGTAATGATACAATATAGCTGTGCCCGCGACTCCGTCAGCGTAAGTTAATGTATTGGTAATATTGTTTAGATCACGTTCACATGAGGCTTAAGTACCTAGAGAACGCTTCGACCGCGAGACGCGTCGAGCGCGGCGACCGATTCTCAAAAATAATCCTTATAGCATGATTCAGTATTCACGCGCGATGGCTTATTATTATAAGCGTATTTCATGTATAACTTTGGTGTTTCTATACCGATTTATATGATTCTTTTTACGGTTTCGTAGCCGAATGGCAAAAAACGGAATCTTTATAGTTTCGACATGTCTGTCCGTCTGTCTGTCTGTCTGTCTGTCCGTCTGTCCGTCTGTCCGTCTGTCACAGCAATTTTATTCCGAAACTATTAGGACTATACATGTGAAACTTGATGGGTAGATGTATTCTGTGAACCGCTTTCCGATTTTGAGAAAAAAATTAAAAAATATTTAATATAAAGGGGGGCTCCCCATACATGGAACTAAACCTGAAAATATTTTTTTTTCATGAAATCGATGCATGTGTGGTATCTATAGACAGTTCTTTAAAAACGACATCGGGGTTTCTAAAACCACTTTTCCATAAAGTCAATCGTTTAAAAGATATAAGCTTCCAAAGTGGTAAAATGTGTGTGTGGCGGACACAACCTCTAACTTCTATAATAATGGAGTGAAAAATCTAAAAAAAATATATGTCTGTAGATCTTAATATAAACTTTCAACCAAAATTAGTTTGAACGAAATCAGTTCAGCAGTTTTTGAGATACAGCATATTTTATAAAACCGCAAATATAACTTTGTAATTCATACAAACACTATGAAAAACAAATTTATTCGGCGCAGTTGTAAAAAATGTAAAAAAGCCAGTTTTAAGAAATTTGTAAGGTTTTTTTTCAAAACAAATTTATTTGGCGCAGTTGTAAAAAATGTAAATAAGCTAGTTTTAAGAAATTTGTAAGGTTTTTTTTTCGTCAAATAAATTGGCATATTATATTATAGTTACTACGGAACCCTTCATGGGCGAGTCTGACTCGCACTTGGCCAATTTTTTTATGGAATAGTTAATAATGTTAACTTTTTCAATCAGGGGTGACTGAGAGTGTTATAAACGTAAGAGTAGACAAATATTATAATCAGAAAGCTTCGAACTGCTAAGCTATCGGGAGTTACACGTGTTATTGTGAGTCAACCATAAAAGTTAGACATATGCTGTCGTGGGATATTTTTTATATAATTTTAAGGAGAACATTTCCGTCATGAAATGATTTGTGTAGCTTTAACCATTAAGGTTGCACACGCGACGGAAGCTTAAAAAATGGAGTAACTTCTCCCGTTTTCCCAACATTTCCCTTCACTGCTCTGCTCCTATTGATTGTAGCGTGATGAAAAGTATACTATAACCCGCTCAGGAGTATGAAAAATAATTGTACCAAGTTTCGTTAAAATCCGTCGAGTAGTTTTTGTTTCTATAATGGTTATACAGACAGACAGACAGACAGACAGACAGACAGACAAAAATTTAACTGATTGCATTTTTGGCATGAGTATCGATCCTTAATCACCCCCTGATAGTTATTTTGGAAATATATTTCATGTACAGAATTGACCTCTCTACAGATTTATTATAAGTATAGATGAAGCGTACTTATGTGACTCTTTCTCTTTAAATTTGTTGAGGAATCAAATACGCTTTATTTGTGTAAGATAAGATACATTAATTTCGTACATAAGAAAAACGGTAGGTTGTACAGTCGGCCAAGAAAGTGGTGTACCACCCTAAGGTTGAATATCGCTTGCAGATTCATAGGTGATAAAGATTAGTTTCGCTTGCAGATCGATCTGACAACTTCTATTGCTGTCTTTATCTGATTATTGATAACGACTATTACTGTTTGTAACGTGACAGCTGTTCTTAGTTTGAACTTGATGGAACCAATGACGTCGTAAAATCAACGGCGGGGGGCTGTAGATTTTGATGACAAAATTGTATCTACAAATTCAGAATTGTAATCAACAAGTTACATAAAATTGTAAAGGCACAAGGCGAGTCCACAAACCTACAATTTCTGTAAACTTGTAATTACAATATCAATAAAAAACAAGCTAAAAATAGATTTATCCTTTTATTAAATTTCTACAATCAATTTAAAAATACTTATAACAAACAAAAACATAGCATATATAGTAATATTTAGAAGATATTGAAAATTTTTAAAAATTAGAAACGGGTGTAACCGTCGTTGGCCTCTATAACCTCTAAAAGACGAGACCTCATTGAACCAACAAGCCGTGAGCAAATATCGGTTCCCCGCATTTCCTCCCAGATATAATTACAGTGACTAATAAGAGCTTGTTTGGTTCTTTCATTTTGATGCGACCATCGTTGGACCATAAGGCCCCAAAGATTTTCTATCGGGTTGAGGTCCGGCGATCTTGAGGGCCACTGAATTACCCTTACGTCAGTGTGTGAACGAAACCAGGCTCTTACGATCCTCGCATTATGAATTGAACAATTATCTTGAACAAAATCAAATTGTGGCACTTCGTTCTCCGGGTAAACATTACGGACTGTCGGTAGCATTGCATTCTGAAGCACGTCGATATAATTTACAGCCGTCGCTCGAGGAGGTAGAGAACACAATTCTCCTACACCATCCGTACTCATCCAGCCCCAAATATTTACGGAAATTCGACCTGATTCTCTATTTGGGATTACATGATCATCTTTATACCGTGTTGAATTATATCGCCAAAGGTGAAGACGTCCATGCTGACTGGATTTAAACGTTTTTTCATCACAAAACACTGTATTAGACCAATCAAACTCTAAGTGCTCTCTGGCGAAGTTCAGACGAGCAAGTCTGTGAGCATCCGTCAAATATATTTTCTTGGCGTAATGCCTGTGGTGCAACCCCATGTAATGTAGATGATTCCTTATTGTTTGGGCACTCACATCGAACATCTCCGCAAAATGTTTTGTGGGCTTAAAACCATTGATTTCATATTCCCGTCTCATGAATTCTCTATCGTTATTGGAGAGTGCAGGCCGGCGACCACTTCTTCTGTGATCCAACAAACTTCCCTCCTCTCCTTCACGACGAATCCAAAAGCGGACAGAACGCCTCGATATATTCAAATTCCGGGATATCGCACTGATATTGCTTCCCTCATTAAATTGGGCAATTATTTGTGCTCTTTCGGCAATGGTCAAGTTAGCAGGCATTGAGATGATTTTATATGCAGTTGATTGAAAAATAACACGGAAAATATATCGATTTTTTGCATATATTTGACAAAATGTCAATTGTCAGTTTTCTTTTTCAAATGGAATTCGGTTGTCTAAATAGTTTTTATTACTTTTGTTTGGAAACATTTCAATTGCTTTGTAGAAACTAATGTCCTTTTCATTTATACTAAAGGTTAAAATGTCATGTACTTATATGTGACATATGACGTATGAATACTAAATACATAGGTTTACGTCATGATAATGTTGTCTCTTTCAGTAATATCTTTTTATAACGAACCTTGTTGTAATTTTCGATGACCGGGAAACTAAATCAAAACTGGTACACCACTTTCTTGGCCGACCGTACAACAAATCCAATAGTGGTGTCAGATTTTCGATTCTTAACGCAAACCTGCACTTATGATAGAAACTTATATGAATTTGTGTCAATGTTACTTTTCGGTTAGTAAGTTTGATATTTTTAACTTTGGCGGACCATATTCTATATTTAGCGGACCATTGGTGTTCCGCGGACCTCAAGTTAGGAACCTGAGGGTCTGGTTTACCTCAAGGCGGAGGACATCCATGAGGATTTTCAGACGCAAAAAAGTACGTTATGCTGTGAACTCAACATAAATATAATCATACCGACGACGGAACCCTGGCCTGTATTTTACTTTTCAAGTAGTGCCTTATTCTACTAAGAACACGTGGTATTGTTATTAACGTGTTGTGATACTGTTGTCATGCGGTCATGCCACCAGATACGAACTGTTTCATGTAACATATACGAACCATTATTCTTTTTTCTGGAGGTAACACTTACGACTGACGGTAGGACACCTTTGGCAAACTATACTATGTATTTTTTTGAGAAAAGAAAAGATTACTAGCAACAACACCTGCTCCACCTAACTGCTACCCAGGCAGCCACGATCCTCGCTTTTCTAAATCAACGATACCTGCTCCTCCGAGATGCTTAAGCAGGTGTAGTTAACATATCTCGTCTAAGGAAGTGTCTAAAAAAACACGACAGCAATATAATTTACCATTACAGAAAATATGAATTTTTATCCTTCCTTTTTTTTGTTTTTTTTTTTCCGTGGAAAAATCATCAAATAACTCCTCCCACTCTAAAGCTGAAGGGAGTGTCAGACTTCTATTGCCTAATAACCCACCCTGTTTCTTCAGTTGACCTTGTGATCCGGGGCTGCGGTCTCTCGTTAAAAATTTACCGCAGCCCCAGTACTCCAATATACCTATCTTCTTTTATAAAGCAATGTTACGTAAAGGAAATATCTAAAAAAATCAAGACTGCACTATCATTTTCCATTACAGAAAATATGACTTATTATACGTACAATCACGTCCCGGGTCATTAACGGGCTGCTATCGGGCGCCGCCAATTAATGGCCACGATCCTACCCTGACGACTTTCCGATATCCGGTATTAGGGACTTTCCTACGCACCCGACACTTGGGAAAATGGGAACGCGAAAATATGAATAAATATAATAATTTACTTGTTAATGTTTGTAATAAATAGTAAAAAATTGGCCAAGTGCGAGTCAGACTCGCCCATGAAGGGTTTCGTAGTAACTACGCCAAAATAACTTTGTTTTTCATAGTATTTGTATAAATTACAAAGTTATATTTGCGGTTTTAGAAAATCGGCTGTATCTCAAAATCTGCTGACCCGATCTCGTTCAAACTAATGTTCTTTGAAAGTTTACATTAAGATCTACAGTATATTTTTTTTTTAGATTTTTCACTCCTCTATTATAGAAGTTAGAGGGGGGGCACATTTTACCACTTTGGAAGCGTATATCTTTTAAATGATTAACTTTAAGAAAATATGGTTTACAAACCTCAATGTAATTTTAAAAGACCTGTCTATACAACGTGTAATTTAAAGGGTATATATACATACCGAGTGCACGGCTTCTTTGGATGATAACAAACGATATGGCAAGGGTTTTCTAATCCTATGTCTACATGTGTGGAGCATATTAGAAATTTCAATACATTGATACCAGAGGCCGAATTTTTCAAATTAAGAAGAACGAAGAGAATTATCGTTTTATTGGCAAGTGACATGGAAAGTGATGACCCTCATAGTGCTGTGACACGTTTGTTATTACTGGTATTCAAGAAACATATGAAACCAATAATTTGGTTGTCAATTCTGTGAGTCACTTATTTTGAGCTGAAACTTTGCATAGAGACTCCATATCAGATGTTACATACGGACGGACAGACAGACATGACGAAACTATAAGGGTTCCCTTTTTTGGCATTCGGCTACGGAACCCTAAAAAAGCGGTTTTGATGGTGGGTTAGTTGTGTTTTAGTTATTTATTAAATACTTTACTGTAGTTAATAAACAGCTGTTTTTTTAGCTTCAATCTTTCTTTTCAATTATAGAAAATATGCACCAAATCTGGTTTTTCTTTTAGTATAATTAATATACACTATCTATCTTTTGGATCAATAAGTGTCAATAGCCTATAGGGTAAGGTGACGGATTTGTGATCGAGAGATCGCAGGTTCGAGCCCCACTCCAGACACAAGCATATTTAGCTTAGTCGGAGGGATTAACAAGATTGCTAGCAATGTGGATTCTACCCACGTTTTTAAGTCGGCTTTCATGCTCAACATTAAATCGGGATTTTCTTATGAAAAAATGTTGACCTTGAAACCCTTATATTTTATATACTTTACGACATTTAATTTCCGAAATTATTTCCCACAATTATCAATTTTGGACGTGCCACAGTAAATTCGATTACTCGAAAAGAATGTATTTGAACCCAAAACTAACCGGGTTATTTCTAGAAACGTACTCATCTAACAGATCACTCTGTATAGCCATATATAAAGCACTACAATCTTAGATAAAATAAATAACTAGATATGGTCAACAGACGAAATTATATCGGAACCGTGTGTCTCCAGTTAGGCGCTGGGCGGGGCAACAACTACACATGCAGTTTAATAAAATCAATAGATACGCACTCGCACACACACACCCGCATTTCTTGAATCAGAACGTACTATACAATCAATAATAAACCTTATTCCGTCAAACACAGCGTGTATTTACCATGCACCGTAGAACTTACCCACACAAAAACATCGGTCGCTATCGTTGTGCTGTGCAAAAGCAATTTATTTTACATATACGCTAGTGATTGACTAAATCGGAAAGTTATCGATTCTTCCATTTATTATTGTACAATTTTTTTTGGGCACCTGAAAATGAACCAAATAAAAAATGGCATGTCCAGAAAATATTACAATAACAATAAACATATTATTAAGAACATAACATTACATAATTATTATTAAGTACTACCTACTAAGTATTAAGGGCTACCCTGGCGCTTTCGACTTAAATCTTAATATTTAATTATCATAGTGATAGGTCAAATAGAAGTTGATGTTAACTTACATTACGCTCTTGATCGGAACATACCAGCCGTATAGGTTGTATAGAATCCTGAAAAGTGAATGACTGATTTTATGAATACCCTAAATCATGAGAATAGCTTTCAGTAATAAAATAAAATTCAACCCACTTCTGCAAAAATCAGTTGTACTCTTAATTTTGGAATTTTCCATTCAAAAATCCTGCGACTTTTCTTTAGAGACTAGAACATTTCTGCGTTGAAGTGAACCGAGCATATGGTGCTATTTTTTGTAGGGTACCAGTTAGGTGGCATGCCTGTGGCATCAATCCATTCCTTTTTTATGTTACCATCTTTTGGGAAGCTGAAAAGTACGAAAAGCACTTATTTATCATTTACATACATCCTAAGCTACTTCTAAACGTCACCATATAATATCGCAATAATTACGTAACACAACTATAAATCAAGATCTGAATGATTTTGACGTATATTGCTAATGCATTGCTTCATATGTTCGAAATATTGGTCTGCTCAACAACGTAAATACCGCAGTGAGTGTTGGTGACTTAGCATAATGAAACCGATTCCTACTGTAAGTGTGTTACGCAATTACCCCGCAGGTAATAGTTTAGTAGGTTATAATAGGTTTTTGTTATAAGAAAAATCCTAGTTAGTAGAGAAATTGTTAAATATATGAAAACAAACACACATCCATGCATAACAAATAAATAGCATGAATATATTGACTTATTTTAAGCTCAATTCACAAATACATTATCTGAACTATGCCGATTATTATAACGCATTCGAAGCTTCAACGGAAGCAAAATACAAAAACCATAAAAAATAAAGAAACAGCATGAGGATAAGGCAAAACATACGATAATTCTAAACCGAAAAACCCCACCGATTATTAACCTAAAATTAAAGTAACTTACTTTACGAATATTGGTTACGCATTTCTCTACTACTTTGTAAAAAAATCAAAATAAGTAAAAAAACATTATTTACATCGATCTTCCAACCAGGCTAAAACGGTTGACAGATTGAAAAATAAACTATTGTAGCGACGGCGACGTCGGAACTCCTTACGCATGCTGCGGGCGTAAAATAAATTGTTTATTTTGTTTTACTTTTTTGTACACTTGACTTTTCAACGTATTTTTATTTCAGCCTCATGTAAAATAAAATTTAAACATATTTTCTTAGAGGTTTCCGTATGTTATAAAAAACTTTTTACCAAAAAATCAAACAGACTCCCAAATAACAATGCAAAACGAAAAATAACTTTAATTTCGGTAGTCGGTGTCTTTAGTTTTGTATTTTCGTTTTTGGCACCGACTTCCGAAATTAAAGTTATTTTTCACTTTGCAGTGTTTTTTGGGAGTCGGTTTAATTTTTTGGTAAAAGGTTTTTATTTCACTCTTTTTAGTTGGTCGATTTTTAATTTACCTAGTTACAAGAGCCTAAATATCAACTACTTATATTCATTTACAAAATATTGCTTTTCCCAATGTTGGGCTGTTATTTGTTGAGGAGTTCTCCTGGTAGTTCACCATCAGCTTCACTTCACCATATGCATTGTGACGAGCATATTGTGCTTAATAACCACATTCAAGTAATCGAAGCGGAACACATGAAATACTTATATATTGAGTAGTTCCAGTGGACATCTGTGGTCTTCATCATCAGGTCCACTTCACAAATGGTGCTTTTCGAATGCAACTACACAAGTTACTTTAAAAATACTCAATTCACTATAGGTGTGCCTATAATATTTGAAGAGTTCCCTCAATTTCTCCAGGATCCCATCATCAGATCCTGACTTGGTGACAATGGGACCAATTTCAAAGTATACCCTTTCAAACAAAAAAAGAATTTTCCAAATCGGTTCAGCCGTCTCCGAGTAATCGGTGAACATACATAAAAAATAATAATAATATACGCGTCGAATTGATAACCTCCTCTTTTTTTTGTCGTCGGTTGAAAAACCCCTAAACTATAATAGCAATATTTCATTCGTCAATCGACATTGCTCTCGATAGCCTACGTTAGTGGATCTGCACAAGCACATCACTAATTCGTCGCAAGAAGTGGCGGCCTCACTACGCGATGAATCCGCGTAATACAGTTTCGTATGTTATGTTTACATTGCTTGTCCAGTTACGTAGTGACGAACTCAGGTAGTGGTTAAGGAGCAATGTATTTATAGTAAAAGGAGTACAGTCGCTCTGTTATTTGAAAACAAAAATAACATAGTAAAACCAGGAAATATTTTACGATTTATTGTTTTTCATGATTTTAAAGACAAATATTGTAAAATACTTGTACTTACATATGGTAAGTGATTCCATGATTCACATAGATTTGATTTTGGCTTCGGTTTTTACAAGATACCACAGAACAACTCGGCATTCATATATGTTATCACGATCGCCGTCGAAAGCGCACTAGTTCGCGGAGACGGCCACTTGCCTGTGACATGAGCCCTGTGGCCATGTCGCGCGGACACCGATACGCCCCCTTACCACTTCTCCTATATTTTTGATTTCTGTGACTACAATATATCCTTATAAACCTGAATATCTCTATGTCCTATTAAACCCAATCTTATATGTATATAAACGAGATCTTATTTTCCTTCAATATTCTAACAAATCACTCAAAGAAAACCGGCCAAGTGCGAGTCGAGCCTACCAAGGGTTCCGTACCGGAAGGGAAGGCGCTTTTAATATTTTATTATTTTTAATTATAAAGAAGAATTTATTCATCGTAAAAAACAAATAATGCTTAATCATGTTTGCAATATGCACAATATGCAATATGCGCAAATATGCTTATTTGAATAATTTTATTTGAAAAAATTTCGCCCCCTCTATAAATACGTATTTTTTAATGTCTTATTAAACTTAACACAGGCTGACTTTTGGCCTAGCTAGGAGAACAGTATGTCACCTGTTTTGTATTGCATTGTATAATATTATAGAACCTAAAATTACAGAATTCCAACAGTTGTGAACATTGCAATGTCATTATCAAATAAATACTATATTACTATTAACAAATGTATAGTTTTCATATTTTTCCATTTGTATTCTGTACCGCTGTGACTTGCCAAATTTCATAGTTCTAGATCAACGGGAGATACCCTATCAATTTTAATTCCATTGAGTGTCGAAATACGCATTTTTTCAGAGCTTCAAAGGACTGTAGACCAGAGTATATGGTTTTAATTTAAAATCGCTATCTTCACGCGTTCCCGAACTAAAGGGTTTTGACAGACGGACAATAAAGATATCCTATAAGTTTCCCGTTTTTCGTTTTGAGGTACGAAACCCTAAAAACCGATTGAAATCTTTGACAAATGACCACCATCATTACTTATTGCAGACCATAAGATTTCCTACGGGACCTCTGCCAGGTTAGATTGTTCACAGGGCACATGTAATTATTTGCTGAAATATCCATTTTCAGCCTGAAAAGCAATAAAATAAACGTTATGATATTTCAGTTACTTTAATGTAATAATAATGGCTTGTAATATGCAAATGGTATTATGAATATTAAAGATCGGCCGGTAGGTACTTGGGCTCGGATTACGGGAAACTGAAGGAACAGGGTGGGTTTTAAGTCAGTAGAAGTCTGACACTCCCTTCCGGTCCACGCACGGCGGGAGGAGTATTTTGATGATTTTCCCACCCAGAAAAAGAAAGGCAATTGGGCTCAGTTTTCGATGCCTTTCAAGGGCTACAGGTTTTACATTTTCAAAGAAAAGAAAGAAATAATGATTTCTCGAGTCTCACGACAAAGCGTATCCATAGTTGTTACAGCCACGGCTGAAAGAAATTAGTCAATGTAGTTCCATCACGTCATTACATAGTTATGTTACATGTATAATGTAATTATGTATGTTTAAAATGTTACTACTCCCCTCTGGCCAAGAAGTCCATTCGAGCTCTAATGACGCTTTCAGTTATTCAGAAGTGGTATACGGTAAAACATACATTTTTTTTATTGATAATAGGCTCGCGTTTGACCACCATCTCACCTGATGGTAAGTGATGATGTGGTCGAAGATGAAGCACGCTTGCCTAGAAGTAACCTATTCACTCTTGACTTAAAGATAACATATTACTAATATTATTCTTAAGGAATTTTGATATCTTTAATCTTGTATACATGTGGTTTTCTGTGGCAATTAATACATTTTCTGTCTTTTCTTTCTCAAAGAAGCATTCAGTTGTTTCATTCAAACCTAGGACATGTGCTAGTTATTGCGATACTGCGGTGTCATTAGGCACTCTTCCAAACACTTGTCACTACTTACTTTTTATAGCAGTCTTTAAATCTGATACGTTTCAGAAACTGTTAAGAACCGAAGTGGCACATTAGGGAAGATAGCCCTGAATGTAGGTTTTATTTGGGATTTATGGCGTGGCGGTGGTAATTGGTAATGAAACGAAATAGCCGGGAATTTTATCGAGTGAGCTTTGAAACTGCCCTGTAACTGAATTGTAGTGGCTCACTGGTAACCGGCAGGACTTGTGTGTGTAGGTTGTAGGAACGATCAAAGCCAGGTAATTTTCAAAACAGGAACGAATAAAGAGAAAAATTGCAATTTGGGTAGAATTCACATTACTAGCAATCTTGTTAACCCCCCCAACTAAGCTAAAAGTATATCATTATACTTATGTCTGGAGTGATTTCAGGGCTATAGTGTAATGGGTGGAGTTCGAAGCCGTGACCTCGATCACAAGGTCGACACCTTAGCCTTTAGGCTGTTGTCTTAAAACATTACTTTGTGTAATAAATAATAATGAAATAACGATGATTGATGTTTATTTTGCAAATAGGTTTTAAATAACACTTTCACACGTCTTTTTTTCGTAAATGTAAACTAGATGAGACCAGTGTTTCCTAACTGACTACTCTGAGAAGAAACACTGAAACAAACTCAGAGATCAACGTCTCTTTTAAAGTCCATACAATCTGTAGCGATCAAATCATATGAGAGCTAAGTAAGTATGTCTGAGGCGCCCTTTAGAGGACAGTCCAACGGTGCAAGCATTTGTCAGTTACCGCGTAGCTCAACTTAGAACTAACGATTTGACGAACAATACCAAAGTAAGGACATTTGGGTGGGTCGTATAAAGCACTCAAACTGCCAGACAGTGCGGTAATCTATTCAAAATATTCGTTGTTATCCCACATTATAATAATTATTTCATTATGATAATTTTCATCATCACCACAGCTCTCCAGGGAAGAAAAACAACCAGAAGAAACCGGTATTAAGTAATGCCGGTTTCTTCTGGTTGTTTTTGACCTAAAAATTCGTAGAGATGTAACATCCATCAACCTACATGGTGGATTGCGGACCCTTCCCTCTCATAGAGATGAGAGAGAGATTGAGAGAGAGGTGATCACATATTTACAACCAACTCTGTGAGTGTTGTGCATGCCTTTAAGTAACTTGTTTACACAGGACTATTAATGTATGATTATCTGCATATTGGTTGGTGTGCCTTGGAAAATATATAAATAAATAGAGGACAGGCTTGTTTCCCTGTAGTGGAAACATTATAGGCTGATTGTCAGATAGACATTCTTTGTAATAGGTTTACTGCATGTTTTCAATACGGGTAGTATGGATGAATCCCTTACCCATATAACAAGTAAATACCCAGTTTGATCAAACAATCCGTATCCATTTCACAAAGTAAGCACTAAAACTAATTACACAAAGTAATTTGGTACGTACATTAAATTGTTTTATGGTCGCCGGAGGCTTTCTGAATGTTCCAAGGAGTCTGCGGTAGACAATGAGCACATTTCCGAGGAAGAAGTCATGAGCGAACCGAGGTTGTTGAGGTTACACGAGACATTGTGTCTGCTGTAAGGGATTACAAACGTAAAGGGCAGTCAGCAGCATTGATGGGTCCTGATAAGGCCATTACCTGCCAGGGTTGCGTGGCCCTAGAACGCATAGCCTTTTTTTCGATAAATCTTTTTCCAGGATAACTTAAGCAACGAAAATAGTCATAATTTTACTAGCCCACATCAGCAAACATGACATAAATCATGAAAGAAGTCTTTATTGTTGGAAAATCATCAAATGACTCCTGCGGCTGTGCGTGGAGCGGAAGGGAGTGTCAGACTTCTACTGACTAAAAACCCACCCTGATTCTTCAGTTGCCCTTGTGTTCCGGGGCTGGGGTATCTCGTAGAAGCATTTCCGCAACCCGTCGGGCCCCATCAAGCTGCTGACTGCTCTTTGAGCGCTCGTGGAACTCGACGCGCCGACCCAGGCCTGGTCCTTAGCGGACGGTGAGCTACCCATGAAAGAATTTTATTCATCAAATCGCCGTAAACTTATCACTTACTACGCCAATTGTAAACACACAATACGAAGGTGATCATGTAGAAAATAACACATTCCGTGATTGCTATACCCTACAATAGATTATTGTTGCTATTCAAGGGGATACAACTCAAGGTTAAGCGACACTTGTTGAGGTTGGTTTGTGACCCTTGTTGGATGGGTGACCGTCTACTAAATATTGAGTTTGCTCTGTGTTTTGGATAGTGTCGCCTTATTGAACCCGTTTTTAGGGTTCCGTAGTCAACAAGGAACCCTTATAGTTTCGCCATGTCCGTCTGTCTGTCTGTCCGCGGTTTAGCTCAAAAACTATTGGTACTAGAAAGTTGTAATGTCATGAGTATACACGTTAATGACGCCGAAAAAGTGGTAAAATAAAGTTTTGAAAAAAAAAACAATTATTTAGGGTACCTCCCCTACATGTAAAGTGGGATGATAATTTTTTTTTCGTCCTTCTCTTAGTGTGGGATATCATTGGATAGGTGTTTCAAAAATATTAGGGGTTTGGGAAGACCGTTTTTTGATTAAATTAACCGTTCGTGACTTATCAAGCTTTAAAATACCAATTTTCGTTAGAGTCAAGTGTCCCGCCCCCTCTAAACGGTTGTAGTTAGAAATTCAAATGTCACGGCAGTAGTACTTATACAAGTTTAAAGGAAAACTATCACACATAAGTGGGGTTCACAAGTTTACGAGTAATAGTCGACCAATTGTATTTGACTCGAAAATTGCGAACAACTCTATAGAAATGTCGATAGATGGCGCTAAGCGTCAGTTGTATCGCGCTAGTTTCATATTTAAATAAGTTTCATAAAAAAAACTTTTTCTCAGAATATAAACCGACTTCCAAAAAACAACTAGGTACAATGTGAAAAATAACTTTAATTTCAGAAGAGGTAGTCATGTTTGGCTTTTAGTTAGAGCATGGTATGAAACGATCAGTCAGCAAATACGACACGCACTTGGCTGTTATAAAAACTACGGAACCCTACACTGCGCGTGGCCCGACACGCACTTGACCGGTTTTTATTTAAAGATTTTTGACATTAGTGTTGTCAAGGAGTATCGTTTTACCCAGTCACCAGGTAGTAGTGATCTAAGGTTTATTAAGAATAGAAGCTCATCACAATATAATTGAACAAGATCTCAGCTGGATTGATATGAAAAACTAGTTCATTAGTTTTGTCGAGCCATATCATCTTTCTGCGTCGTTCTTCTTAGTGCTGAGGGTCGTGACCTCCTTCCTACATGGATCCCTCTGTGAAAGACGATAGTTTTCTAGCTCTTCAGATTGTTGGCTGCCTTTAAAGCATCATAGACTCAATGGATAAGGACTTACGGATTTTGTCGGACCAATTCGTGAGGCTACGACATCATCCTATCTCTACGTCGAGCCATATACATAATTATGTAATTACTACCGACATAAAAATACTTCAAAAGCCAAAACTAATTGTACGATTAAATGACTACACGGTAGGCGCAGTGGTTAGGTGTTTGGCTGCTGCGCTGCGTGGCGCGGGTTTGATTCCCGCAAGGAATACAGATAGTGGTTCCTGGTTTGGATATTTTTTGGAGTTGTAAATGTTAATAAATTCACCCACGATACAGGCGAAATTCCATCTGTAGGGAGTTGTTTAAAAATATAAAAAATATATACACATAACATGTTATATTCTTCATATATTTGCAACGTACTTAGTCAGACTATGACTTGTATACTACAGATAAAATTTCAATCACATTTCATGAGTATTGTACTCATTAGTAAGGTACATTACAAACCTCATGTGTGTAGACTACAAATTTTAGAATAGCTAATTCTTTTGTACACAAATGACCAGACCACAAATAATAAAATTTTCTGTTAATACCTCACAAATATGGCACCCAATTTATTAAAATTTAAATCAGTCTTAAAAATAGAACACATTTCACATAATTCTTCTTCATCTTTCACAAGCTGTTCTCAACAACTTAACAAAGATGCTGGAGGTACCACACTATCATTATGTTCACACTTTTGTTACATTTTTGAAAATAAAAACATGGTTTATTGTGTCAAACATTTTATTGCAAATAAATTATTGTTATTGTTAAATTATTGGATTTCACGGTACCCCTAATCATTAACAATTTTTTTTAGGTTTTGTGAAATTACTTGAGACTTAATTTTCGGCTTGTTCTGCCCGCGGTTACGTTCTCGTGTAAAGGTTTTTCAGCAAAAGTGCTGTAGTGATTCAGTACATCTAAAGATTACTCTTATGAACCTTTTTTAAATCAAAACCTAGGTGGTTTTTTTTTAATATTTTAGATAGGCCCGCGTTTAAATATTCATATTCATATTCATTTATTTGCTTTGCCACAATGTATATACAGTAGATGTTTAGTCTTAAAGATAAAATGAACAATTATGGACCCTGTTAGGGCACAGCAATTATATAAAATAGAAAACTAGATACTTAAAACTAAAACATAACATTATTTAAAATTTATTGTATGAATAAAAGATTTAGAAAAAAAATACTTAAAAAGAAAAACCATATTTCGTTATAATTATTGAGATCAGTTACAAACAAGTAGGTACAATTATATTATAAGGTATGCAGAAATTATAATAATTAAAGTATTACGTGTGTAGATTATGTGGGTAGTAATTATTAGCTGTATTTTATTTATTTATAGTTTATCGGTTAAATATTCGTTTATGTTATAGTATACTTTGTTCAGTAGAAATAGTTTTAGTTTATTTGTAAAAGTGTTATAGTTATTTATGTTCTTAATTTCTTCGGGTAGCTTATTATATAGTTTGATTGACATAACATAACAACTAGAGGAATGCATTTTCAGTCGTGATGTAGGTATGTTTAATCTATTTTTGTATCTTAGTGTAATTTTTGTTTGTATTTCTTCTCGTTTAGTATATAATTCCGGGTGGTTACGTACAAATTTACACATTTCAAAAATATATAGGCAGGGTAGTGTGAGGATTTTTAGTTCTTTGAAGTGTGGTTTACAACTATCAGTCTCTTCGATGTTGACTAATATCCTAATAAGTTTTTTCTCCTGATGCTAAGTAAAATAAAAAATATTAAATACCTGATGATAAGCGATGATGTGGTTGAAGCTGAAGCACGCATACCTAGAAGTAACCTATTCACTTGTGACTTGAAGACCCCCAGTTTATAACTATCAGGAAACCAGACTCCGGCTGGGACTTCCACTCCTTAGACGCACAATGAAACTATTCCCAAAACGTTCTATGCTCAGTTAAGATCATTACCAAAAATCGCTCAAAACATTAAACCATCATACAATATACATTTTCCTTACCCAACAGTTTCGAAGAGCGCAGATAAAAATCAAACACACAATTTATTACCACATTTCTTTTTTCCTCGTCGTAAGCAAGGCGTTTGATCGACAAGGGTACCTCCCAACCCTTCAGCTGACTCAATAGAGCGAGGGAATCCGTGTTAAAACACTATGTTTATCTATTTCGGAAGGTCTTTATGTAATCTTGTTCTTATGCCTCAAAAGAACCCAGAGATCTCATGGCAGGGAACAGACAATGTAAATTTGCCGTCGCCTGAGGGGAATAAGGAGGGAACTACAAGAGGAATATATTGGCGGTTTGTTACGAGAGTGTGAATATCTGTGTTGTGATGGATTTTAAGGTGTGAATAAGGTGCGAGCTCTAATACAATTTTTTTTTATTCAGAACTAGCTGTGCCCGCGACTTTGTCCGCGCGTAATAGTGACTTTCGGCAGCATTTTTAATTTTTTAGGCTAATTATTTTGAAAATAAAACTCATACATAATTTGAATGTCGTATTTATTAATATCTAATCAAAAGTCTAAAAGATAAGTTTCAAGCTTATAGCTTTAAAAATGACGTAATTTCCATACAAATTTTCATCTCTTATTTTAACCCCTTACAGCTCATTTTTCGCATTAAAAAGTAACCTATGTCCTTTTTCAGGCTCTATACTATGTCCGTACCAAATTTCATTAAAATAGGTTCAGTAGTTTAGGCGTGATTGCGTAACACACAGACAGATAGAGTTACTTTCGCATTTATAATATTAGTAAGGATAAGCTCACTCTTGACCTCGATCTCGCCTGATGGTAAGCGATAGATGAGGTCTACGATGGAAAGGCTACGCAGAAAATGGTCGATACCATTTTCTGGGGGCTTAGTATGAGTTTGCTATACTATTATCGTGTTCGAAAACTATAGCTTTGTCTCTTTCTCACTAATATGGTACGTGTGAAAGAGACAAAGCGATAGTTTTCGAAAACGAAAAAAGTATTTCAAACTCATACTAAGCACACAGCGCAGCCTTTTTCGAACTATGTTGGAGACGTCTCCTAGTCTAGCCTGATGTAATTGAGTATTAGTGTTTTACGTGGATCGACCACCTACCTGATCTCCAAGTTCCCGTGGCCAGACCAATGTCATATTTTCTGGCTTCTGACTACCCGTAATGACTGTCAGAGTCCAAATGATAGCCGGGAACAACGGTTTTACTTGCTATCCGAGCCATCCGCCGACTTTCAAACTCCGGTCTACTATGCTACCGCCAGACTTGAAGGCGAAGATTCGTGTTCGCGTTGTCACGATAAAAATTCGTGTTCGATCCATAACGAAGTTCTTGGCCACATCAAAAACAAAACTACGTCGCGATGATTAATTTCACGGGAAACTTGGAAGCGGCCGAAGTGTAGCCAACCGCACGAAGTTGTCGCGACAAAACCCTTTGTTGTGCGGCAATTTACCGACAGCAGCGGCGCGAAGGGCATTCGTATTCGCGAAGATGATTCGCGATAGGACTAATTCTTTGGCCAGACGTGTCGCGACAACGCAAATCTTTGCGTTATCGCGATAGTGTGGCCTCAGAACTATAGAGAAATTTCTTATAGAAAAACCCAATACCACTTTTGCCAGACCCGCTCGAATCATACCAGTTAAATGAAATTATGACCTATAAGACACACCTTATGCACATGTTTTCGTCTTTCTTTCTCCCCTGTCCTGTGACTGTCACAGTATCATTTACTCCTTTTTATTTCATATCATTTCTCACACATTCCATCCATATTTTTTAACCTCCATCCATCAACGTTCAAACCCATCACTACATACATAGGTACATATAAATAAAATTGAATTGTGGTAACCCAAAAACTCTGCGTTAAATGTAGAAAAATAAAATGTTCATCATTATTGTAGCTATAATCTCCTACTGCCAGCTACCCCCTTATATAAGGGGTGGTGTAATATATGATAATAGGCGTGGGGATCGCAAAACAAACTAAGATAATAGGGTGATAATTTTGTAGGGGACGAAAGATGGTGTCATGCCTCACCTGGGCATGTTGTGCTTGTTATTATAATTAATTTGGTGAGAGTATTGTATTGGAAAACACACACAAATTGGTTATTAGTCAACATGGTTACTTTATGGAGAAAAAAGGTTTGCTGATCTCTCTATTATAGTTGAGAAAAATAGGACGTAAGAGATTTGTAGATCCTTACAACGTTTGTTATGAGTCGGAAGCCAGAATATAGGGTATCGTATTTTCCAGTCACTGGGTTGAGGTAAGCAATCGCTGCATGTTAAATACTGGTATAGGGTTGTTTCCGTTTAGACAGATTTTCGTTTCGCCAGATTTTTGTTTCGACAGTAAAAGTACAATCATAAAGAGTCATAGATTTAGTTAAAGTGATCTATTTATCATAAGCACAATACAATTATTTATACATATTTCAGCGATAACTTTGTAAATTCTTTTATTAGGATCTGCATATTATACAAGTACAAAAGCTTATATTTTACACAAGTTTATTAAATTCTTTGTGCTATGTAAACTATTGGCTGGAAATTCTAATACGTAAATACATATATTTAATGATTAAGATATTGTGTATTTTTTTTTCGATTTGTATTTTGTCGCGTATAGCCTGGAATTTAACTCGACATATTTTATTGTTAGTGACCCCCCGGTCACTAACAATAAAATATGTCGAGTAAGTGAGTTTTCTTTATTGCACAATAAAAAATGTATTGCACACATTATAAAACAAATTGAAGTCTTCTTTTTTTATTGGCAAATCGGGTGATAATATTTGGAATGTCTTATTTTGCAAAAGAGCAATGCCGAGCGTCCATAGTAACTTTGGCTTAATATAAAATTCTCACGGCCCGCGATGAAAATAATTTTATTGTGTGTAGTTCAATACTAAGAACTGTTTCTTAGCATTCAATATTGTATAGAACTTCTAACAAAAAATATTAGGATAAACACAAATATGGAATTTTGAGTTCAAATTGTAATAACAATTTGACGATCTCTGTGCTCGACTGGCCTGCATACCGGTCTTCATGGTGTAATAATGGAATAATGGATGTACTTCAACACTTCTAAAAGCAATAGAGTCTCAAAAAACAGAGAAGGAAACGTAAACACATGCACTTCGCAAAATCACCGACAACAACAACTGTATGTGTTTGTAATGTCAATCAATTCCCTTTGTGTCACTTTTGACACTTGTTTTTTCTGCTTTTCGAGTTTGTATTTGGCAGAATAGTCGACATCGCCTTTGCTAGCCATTTATAAAAATAAAATAAAGTTTTTATTCTCAATAATTAAAATATTATTTCAGATTTTTTATGTGATCAAATGCGATTATTGTTCACCACATATTGTTACTATTTTAGTATATAAAAGAATGCAGAAAACAATAAAGGATGTTAAATAAAAAACTGATTAATAAGTTTAATTGGAGCATACTGACAACTCAACTTATTTTTGAAAGTTTCCGGTCAGCTATTTGTTTATTAATAAATCAATTTTATTGGAGAAGTTCTCGAAAGAAATTAAATATAACTTTATAGTTTAGATTTTTTTATATAGATTTTTATACATTAAAGATAAATGGCCGAGCCATTTTAAATTTAAAAGTTGTGTAGGCCAGGAACTGTCTTTGTTCTTTTAGAAGATTTTCTATTTGGGGGAGGGGTGTCATGTCCCCCTGTCCCCATAATCCACATCCGATCAAACTAGAAGCCGATACCAACACATTTGGGAAAAGGCTAGCGGATTAAATTGCTTTAAAAATTTTACAGCTATGACATTGGCCTCGTTTAAATCCTGCAAAGTGTAGGTGGCCATTCACGATGGACATGACAAGAGGCGGGGCATATTCTGCAAATAGGCTGGCATTGCGCTTGAGATGGGTCAAGGATTACCCATTTTGGCAGATTAATAATAATCTGCCGAAATAAATTCTCGCTGGCGAATCTCAGCAGAGATTAACCAGCGGTGCAGGAGATATTATATTGCACAAGTGTGTGCGTAAGTACAGGTACAATCTGAGTTCCTTTACTCTTGTAGTCCGATGGGACGGTAATCTGACACGACCCGAATGAGATCAGGCGCAAGACCATCGGTTTAACGTACTTTCCGAGGGATGGCGGTATCACAGCGCCAACTTCCAAACTATTGGCTACTGAGAAATTTCTAATTTTTTTTATTCGACAACTGGTTGGCGTTTGACCACCATCTCAGCTAATGGTAAGTGATGATGTGGTCGAAGATGGAGCACGCTTACCTAAAAGTAACCTATTCACTCTTGACTTAAATACCCCTAGATCAGGGGTTCCCAACCTTTTCTTGGTCAGGGACCACTTTTATATTATTCTTGTTTGCAGGGACCACTATGTAGGTATAATAAAAATGAACTGTAATAATCAAACTGAAATTTTAATTAATAAACCAATAGGAAATTACATAAAAGAAATAAAAATATTTTTAGGATACACTGTATCTGTAATTTTGTATTAATGTGATTTCTGTGCTTGGAGTTCGGCTATCCTAGGACTAATATTGTTATAAGTCGCGGCACGAAACTTTAGCGGTGACCGTTATTGCGCAGATGTAAAAATTAAGGTACCTGAGGGGGGCTAGCGGGTTGAAGGGCGGGCGTGCGTAGCGCCGATTGGCTCTCCAGCCGCATTATGTTCCCCGCGCCGATACGACGCTCCGCGCACATCCCGTGTACAGTCGCGTCATTCATTGTATTGTTATTGCTGTTAATTTTTGTTGTTGTTTTTTTGTTAAGTTTGAATTTGTTTGTTAAATTATTTTTTTAGTTTGTTTGTGACTTTAAAGTGAATATACCTAGAAGAAATACTGTTTTGAAAAGACAGGCAAGGAAAATGGTTTATGACGTGAATTGCTTTTTAAAAAGGGATTCTAACGAATTAATTGATTCTTTGAAACAAATTAAAAGTGAGATTGACGAAGCTACAAATACTTTACTCAGTCATTCGGACAGCATCACTGTAAATTTGAGAATGGTTCTCTGTAGATTCACTGTAGATTCTCTGATTCAAATTAGACTTAAATCTAAAATAAAAATATTCAAATTAACAAATAATGTTTTTATTTTTATACTCCCCACAAAAGTTGTTAAAAATTATATCTTAGGTACCTACTATCACCACTGCGAGGGTCGCCCTGAGGACACAGTCGAGCACACGGTGCAGGACTGCCCCGCTTGGGCAGAGCACCGACGTGTCCTCACGGCGGCAATAGGCGGAGACCTCTCGCGCCCGGCATTGGTTGAGGCCATGCTGCGGGGCGAGAGGGAGTGGGAAGCGGTCGCCTCCTTCTGCGAAGCAGTCATGCTTCCGAAGGAGGAGGCGGGCCGCGTGAGGGAGAGGATGGCGTCCTCCCTCCAGCCCAGCCGCAGTGGTAGACGCCCACGGCGTCGGACGTCGGCCGACGATCTCCGGCCACCGTAGGCGCGGGCATGCGGACAGCGAGTAAATGGTAACTCGCTGTCCGACCATGGACCATGCCCGGGTCGACGGTGCGTCGTGTTCCACGCGCGCCTCAAAGAGCGTCAGCAATATGACGAGGCCCCCCCGTAGAGGGCCGAAGCCTGCCGGGGTCGTGGGACTCATCCCGTTACCGTGACCCCGGTACGTAAAGGGTTATTGAAGGAACACCGTGGATTTTAGTCAGTAAAAGTCTGACAGTCCCTCCCACCCTACCCGGGGTGGGAGGACTTATTTGATAATTTTACTACGCTAAAAAAAAAGGTACCTTCTATAAATCCTTGGACATTGGCATTGGAGATAAACTATTTATTAAAGTATAGGTAATATTATTTGCATGCGCGACAGTACTCATGCGCAGCTATCCTCTACACTTCGTTCAGCGCTAGACCTACTATTTGACATTACATTAAAATAATGTCATTAACGTTATTTAGCTAATAATTGTATTGCGTGCGCGACAGTACCCATGCGCAGCAATCCCCTCCGCGGTTCGTTCAGCGCTAGACTTACGTGCCGGTACTTATACTTAAAGCTACACGCAAATAAAACAAAAGCTAAACGCAACAAAGCAGAAAATCCTGGCGCGGCCCGACGCACGGTGGGCTGAAAATCGGCTTTCATAGACTTAGGCATTTTATTTTGCAAGTGCGAGTTTTTTTGCCGGATATCACTTCTATTAGTTATAACAATATACAAAAATGACACCAGAATTGATTCTGCACAGAAACGATGGAATTATATTTTTTTTACGAAAATTTTGTATGGAGCTAGTATGAAAAATCGAAATATCTCTAAAACGGCAGCGATAACCGTAATATCCTTATAGGGGGTTATAGTACTAATTATTTATGATTTTTTGACATACGTTACATAATGGTTGTAGATGCCTTTTTTTTTTAAAAATCGTCAAAATATTTTTATTTATTTTTACATATTTAAACGTTCCTTTTAGTGTTTAAGTTGAAGAATTCAGAGCTTTAACAACTCTTATCATAAAATAGCATCACCCCTATAGACCTGAAGGACTAGACAGAGGTGTGTAGTGTCTTGTTGATCTTGTAAGATTTCCAACAATGCCAAATAGTTGAATATCAGTGTCAAAGTGCCCATGCTGTCGCTTCTTTTTGAAAGATAGGGGAATGAAATTGTTAATTGATCATACCCTAAAAGTATGATTACAACATAACCGGACACATAATAATAATAATATCCTTATAGGGGATTATAGTACTAACATTATTTATTTTAACATATGAAACTGTTCAAAACGATCCATGAACTGTGTCAAAGTTAAGAACATCGTTAGGAAGCATGCTTTTTCCCCAAATATTAAGAATATGTGAAAAAAAAAAGACTGTATATAAACTTTTTATTGATAGGTAATTTAAATAAAACAGAAGTAACAAAAATAATATCTAATAAATTCAATTATACAAAATACATATTTGAAACTATAATTTATGAAATTATTAACTAAACATATTGGTACAATAAACTAACATAAATAACAAAAGAACATAAAGAAAAATAATTAAATTTTAGAAATTTTCTTTACAACTTTCGTTGTCGGACTCCAATTCCGAGTCAGAATCCAGATCGGATATACCTACAAACTCGAACTCAGTTTCCGGAAACTGTATTAGGTCGAGAGTTTCAGCAAAAAACGTTGTCTTCCTTTTGGCATCTAACTTCGGCCTTTGTGCACTTAGAAAAGGATCCGAAGAAACAACAAGCGTATTTAGGATATCTTGATTAGAATCTTGCCTGCTTCTTTTCCGCGAATGATGTTCCCGGAACCTCCTAAAATCTTTGTTTCGAGACTCTGAGGCTTCTTCCGAGAGAGTCCCAATCGGGACAATATCATTTTTTTCGATTATGTCAGCTCCGTGTATTAATAGTTTATGTACGGTTGATGACATGTAGTACCAGTCGTATAATTCCACGTACTTTTCTGCTGTTTTACGAGCAAAATCTTTAAATTTGATGACATCGATCTTCTCACCAGATGTTATTGCTTGCAAAATAACAGCAAATCTTTTTATCAGGTTTTGATCCAACCCAGTAATAGCTGCAGTTTTATTGGGAAACTCGAAAAACTTCCTTGCGGTATTCCCGTCATTGGTAGTTCCCGAGCCTTGTTTTACTATATCAATTAACAGATTGAGCTCCTCTTTAAATTTATTTTGAATGTTTTTTTTTTCTGTTTTGTAACATATCTTTATGCTCATTACTTCTTGCTGCCCACTGTTTGAAGTCAAGTCTGTACGCAATGTGTAACAGACATTCCATGCAATTTATACGGGCATGTAGGGATGATAGGCCAAATTCATATATGTCAGAACACACAGTTTTTGATGTTACAGCATCTAAGTGGTTCATTTCTGTTGGTTTTGCTAAGCACAGGTAGCATGATGCATTTGATCTAGCTTCAGAAAGGTACGTCCAGACTTTTGCGTCGATCATTGTCATCATTAGTTTATGAGTCACCCTGTTACTATTAATGCACTCTGTGGGGTTAAGGGCCTCAATTTCCTCATCCATTTTTCTTTTGTTATCAATGACAACTGCATGGCTTTCTTTTACAAAAGTGAACTGAACCGGACGACAATAAAAAGTTGAGCATGGTTTCGGGTTTGTCCATATAGTATTATCTCCATCTGTCAGTTTCAGTGGCACCAAGGAGGTCATGAAAATGCTTGAATCATCATGCTCGCCGTCCATTTTCTGCTTGTATCGGCTTTGATTGGAAGCACCATCAAATCCCCACTTCGATATCAGCTTTAACTGCTTATTTTCCACATTATCAGAAAGACTTTGAAGAATCCGCTTCACCGTGATGTCAAGTAAAGCTTGAAGTGTAATTCTAGCTGATGAATCCGTAACTGATACTGATTGATTAGGAGGGTAGCATGCAAGCTTAGTTTGTTGCAGTTTATAGTAGGATGGGTAAATATCCTTAGCACCTTCCCGAATGGCAGTCTCTCGCAACGTAATATATTGCCACTTTGAAAGCTTAAGTGAAAGAAGCAATCCAAGTGCTTTCTCTGGTGTAAATATTACTGTTTTCTTAATGCTTTCCTTGATTTTAACGGCAGCTTCTGGATTTTTGATCATATAATTGATTACAGATGCGATATCTTCATAACCTTCTTCTTTTAAACGTGCTGCAGCTGCATATGCCAATTCACAGGAATCCTCGCCTATGTGCTCACTAGATCTTCTCTTTTTCTGTTTGCTTCCCAGATCTTTGAATGGTTTTCGGGACCTTTTTGTCATTGTTCCAACAGTCGATGATGTCGAAGGTTCTGGAGAGACTGAGCGTGCTCTTGGTACCTTATCAACAGTTGGTTCTTGATTTATTAAAGTTTGCACGCAACTCGGCCAATCAATATTTGCTTGCAACCACTCTCCGTACGTATTTCTAAACTTATCAAAGAATCGTTTAGATTTCTGCCACCTGTTTAAAGCAGCTCGCGTGAATCTCCGGCAAAATTCTTTGAGAGTTACTTGATCTTCGGCAGAAAGGCAATCGCCTATGCGGGACACAATTGCACTAAACAATACTTCATGATTAAATGAAGGACACTCACTTTTTAGAAGAACAAACAAATCTAAGTTGGTGATTAAACTTTCCATTCTAAGATTTTGTAGTCGCAAAGCAAATAGTTTTAGTGTTAGCAGTTACACGGTTGTGAACAATCTAAATTATGGAACAAAATTATAGCCCTTTTATTGTATAAAGTCAATAATTAGTTAACTACCCTCATTAAAGTTATAAAAGATATGATAATAAAAATTTATAATCGTCAAAAACATTTCGTAGAACTCATAGTAGAACTAATCAACATTAGCAAATCACATTAGCTCACTAATTATAAAAAGGTGAATGCAGTTCTTAGTTGGTATTGTTGCGAGATATTTCAAATCATTTAATCACTTAATAGGCTCATTAGAATCAGAAGACTACAACCATCATTCTAATTACTTAATTACTTGTCATCAGACTCATTAGATGACTACACAATATGTTATTTTGTATTTTGAACGTATGCAAGGTTTTAAAATTCCTTTTGTGTCGATATTATTATGTGTCCGGTTATGTTGTAATCATACTTTTAGGGTATGATCAATTAACAATTTCATTCCCCTATCTTTCTAAAAGAAGCGACAGCATGGGCACTTTGACACTGATATTCAACTATTTGGTATTGTTGGAAATCTTACAAGATCAACAAGATACTACACACCTCTGTCTAGTCCTTCAGGTCTATAGGGGTGATGCTATTTTATGTTAAGAGTTGTTAAAGCTCTGAATTCTTCAACTTAAACACTAAAAGGAACGTTTAATATGTAAAAATAAATAAAAATAATTTGACGATTTTAAAAATAAAAAAGGCATCTACAACCATTATGTAACGTATGTCAAAAAATCATAAATAATTAGTACTAAAACCTCCTATAAGGATATTACGGTTATCGTTGCCATTTCAGAGATATTTCGATTTTTCATACTAGCTCCATACAAAATTTTCGTAAAAAAATTATAATTCCTTCGTTTTTGTGCAGAATCAATTCTGGTGTCATTTTTGTATATTGTTATAACAAATAGAAGTGATATCCGGCACAAAAACTGGCACTTGCAAAATAAAATGCCTAAGTCTATGAAAGCCGTTTTTCAGCCCACCGTGCGACGTACCGCTCCCTCCACCCGTGCTCTTCTCACTCACTGCACAGCGACCAACGACTCACCGCCCGCTAAATTTAAAATCGTTCGCGGACCACATTTTGGCTTCTGCGGACCACTGGTGGTCCACGGACCACTGGTTGGGAACCACTGCCCTAGATTATAGCTATCGGGAAACACAGACTCCGGCAGGGAATTCCACTCCTTAGCCGTACGCACAATGAAAGTATTCCCAAAACGTTTTGTGCGTATGGGTGGGATGTCCACCATGTAACGATGGCGCATCGCCGTTTGTCTCGTAGTCCGATGATGGAACGGGCTTGGCGGAATTAGATTGTGTAATTCCATCGCACACTCTCCGAAATGTAACCGATAGAAAACCGATAGACTTGCAACTCGTCGTCGATGGTCAAGGCTCTGGAGCTTTGACTCGACCAGTGAATCGTTGCCGATGAGTCTCTTGGCCCGCTTCTCGATCTATAATCTATATATCTTATAGAAAAAAAATAATAGCACGTTTTGTCCGAGCCGGGAATTGAAGTAGAGGTTTATTGCTCAGCACTCGCGTTTGCAACCATTACGCTAACGTGCAACGAGGCAATTATTTGGCTAGATTAATATTTACAGCGGCCAACCTAGGCCTGCAACCAGTACCGCATTTATTTGGCAGAATATTTGTATTTGGAGTGTTTCAACTTATTTTAGCGAAACCTACCTCTGAAATACCTCATGAACTTTATAAAATGTACTACTACAAGCATTAAATTTAATAACTTTAGTATGTAATGTTTATCTGTAGTTTTTATTTTAATAATATATTATAATAATGTTGAGAGCTTATTGTGTATAGCGAAAGGATTTTGTAACAACCAGACTGACACTGTCGAAATACGAAAAAAATAATTCTCTAATAAATATAGATTTTAAAAAAATGTGTGTACGCAATTTTGTTATAGTTGTATATTACAAATCCGCACGAAACGTACGCACCGGTGCATTCAGACGCACCAACATGATAGCGTGCCGATATTGCGCCCATCGCATTGGATTTACATGAAGTTGGATGCTGTACGGGGAAATTGAAGCATTTGAATGTCCGATAAATTATGGGATATTTGGATTAACTATAAATCATGTAGCTTTGTGTAAATAGGCAGTATAGTTATAAGTCATTTATTCATTTGTTAACACAGGTTATGGCAGTAGCAATAGCTTCTGCTCGCTGGTTCGCTCGTTTAAGAAGTTTATTTTGGCATGTCACTCTCCAGACTTTCAATAAATTCCACGTTTTCACGGCAAAGAAGTACAAACAAATAAACACACTTTCGCATGTTTAATATAAGTACGGATTGAAATTACAAAAAGAAAACCTTTTTCGTTGTGCGTTTACCCAGTATAAGGCGATTATTGTATCGGTTTAGATGTTATGGTGGACTTACTCACAAACATACATACATACGTAGGTACATGAATTCTTGTATTAATCTCGGTAGTGATTGATTCCACTTTCTTTCATAGAGGAGGCCTTTATATATGAATACTTTATGAAACTATGAAACTACCAACAGTCAACTACTCCATATTTATTACTCAACAAACAAAAACAACAACCCAAAAAGTTTTACCGAATTTACTCCCTTTAACCCTCAATCTTTCATTCGGAACACGACAGACCGTCCGTCGTACATGCCGATATTAAACTGATTTAAATAAAAGGGGATTAGGTTGCCTGGTGCTATAAACCTGACTGCGCCCGTCAGCTCTCAAGCTTGAAGTGGGCTTGAAATGTGTACCGGGGATATTATGTGCTTTGAAAGCGAGGATTATTTCTGAAGAGATTTCGATTGAATTATCGGCTGTAATTCTGATATAGAAATTGTAATGCTGAATTTAAGCCTTATAATGAAATGAAAAAATTATGTTTAATCTGGTAATTTGTTTTCGTAAATGTAAACTAGATGAGGCCGGTGTTTCCTAACTGACCCCTCTGAGAAGAAACACTGAAACAAACTCGGAGGTCAACTTCTCTTTTGAAGTCCATACAATCGGTAGTGATCAAATCAAATGAGAACCATGCAGGTTTATGTCAGTGGTGCTTTTTAGAAGACAGGATCATACAGATTTTAGCAGGCCCATCCAAACAGTGCAAGCAGTTTTCAGTTATCAAGTAGCTCAACTTAGAACTTAAAGGAGCTCGAACGATTTGATGAACAATACAAAACTAAGGACATTTGGGTAGGCCGTATAAAGTACAGTCCAGTACCTAGTCTACTTTTTGTTTTCCCATATTGCTCAAGATGGCCCTGTGGTAAAATAATACCGGCCACACGGGTCAAAAGAAAGAAAAACATTTATTTGGCATCAGTTTATTAGGCATACACACATACAATTTTTTTTCAACTGTTCAGTTAAAATATTAATTAATTTTTTTTTTTAACTTTCTCGGTCGTGTAACATTGGCACCCCACCTGATTCAGAAAGTGAAAGAGCCAAGTCCATATTTTTAAACTTTCTAGTTGTATTATTTTTGCTAGTATTACACTAATCGTCGGACGTCGGCCGACGATCTCCGGCCACCGTAGGCGCGGGCATGCGGACAGTGAGTAAAGGGCAACTCGCTGTCCGACCATGGACCATGCCCGGGTCGACGGCGCGTCGTGTTCCACGCGCGCCTCAAAGAGCGTCAGCAACATGACGAGGCCCCCTCTGCAGAGGGCCGAAGCCTGCCGGGGTCGTGGGACTCATCCCGTTACCGTGGCCCCGGTATGTAAAGGGTTATTGAAGGAACACCGTGGATTTTAGTCAGTAAAAGTCTGACAGTCCCTCCCACCCTGCCCGGAGTGGGAGGACTTATTTGATAATTTTACCACGTTAAAAAAAAAAAAAAAAAAAGTATTACACTAATGATAAACATGATATACCTTTTTAAAATCCTTGTGATAAGCCCTTGATACCAATAATGTGGTAATTCGAAAAAAAATGTTTTTTTTTTCACTTTGTATGTATAATGGCTTAGCACAGCCGCCATGTTTAATTTTTTCAAATGTCACCTATTTAAGAACACTTGGGCTGCTAAGACGAATCTTACGATATCTCAATTATACGAATCCGTTCAGCGGTTCTGGAGATATGAGGTAATAAAGAATATTCCATACATACATACAATGTATGTATATACCCTTTAAATTACACGTTGTATATATATTATAGTACCAGTACAAAAAGTTTTAGAATTGGATCATTTAGTAGTTCCGAAGATTGCCCCCTACATACAAATATACAAATAAATTTTACCTCTTTATAATATAAGTGTAGATTTTAGTACTTATAAATAAGGATTTAAAATTAAAATTACAGAGAACATAATTATTGCTTGTGGTGTTTGCCTGTAATTGGTAGTGCAGTTAGACTTATGACACTAATACATGTATTTTCCTATCTGTGTTGTATCAGTAACAACTGTTGGTGAACCTTAATTAAATAAATAAATAATAAGTAAAAGTGACAGTTAACTACATTGACATTTATTTTTGTAAAATAATACTCTTTAATAAGTACTAACTGCTGCCCGCAACTTCGTTTGCGTGAGAGTATTTCCCGCCTAAATCCCGATCCCGTGGGAATTCCGGGATAAAACGTAACCTATGTTCACTTAACTGAACTTAAGGGCACCTGAAGGAACTGGGTGGGTTTTTAGTCAGTAGAAGTCTGACACTCCCTTCCGCTCCTCCCAGAGCTGGAGAAGTCATTCGATGAATTTCCGATCCAAAGAAAAAAAAATTGTGTCTATACATTGATAAACAAGTATTATAAAATTATACACTAGAAGAGATATAAAGAAATGTAATAATATCTGTTACGTATCACGAGCTAGAACCCTCTGGGTCGGAAAGCGGAGGCTAAGTGTTAGGATTCCTTAGGTACCTTTCGGGAACAGAACCCTAATAAAGTACGCGCACGTACTTCTTTCTTACGAAGTATCTATGTTTTAAGCCGGACACGTGCCTAAGAGACTTCTGGTTTTAGACACGTGTAGATAATAAATAGGAAAGTCTGATAGATAATAAATGGGAAAGTTATTCAAAAAAAGATTTCAGAACCAATATATTATGTAAGTTACATTATATTGAAATTATAGATTATTGTTTACTGTTAGATTCCTAAAATTATTTTATAGAGTAGGGAAAAGCAGTCAAAATTAAATAAAAATATATAATGCCTTTTTTCCGGTGGCAAAATCATCAAACGACTCCTCTCGCTGTGGATGGAGGAGAAGGGAGTGTCAGACTTCTACTGACTAAAAACTCACCCTGTTCCTTCAGTTGCCCTTGTGGTCCGGGACCGCGGTATCTCGTCAGAACATTTCCGCAGCCCCAGCAGATAGATTAGTGTCTGAAGTGGGTTTTTGAAAAAGCACCTCACAGTGTATTAAGAATATAGACCTTAACTGGAAAATAGGATCACGCATTTCTGTACCTGCCTGTATATACTTCCTACTTTTAAAGGAGATGGTTAAAAAAACAATCCCACCCAGGAAGTTTCGGGAAATTGAAACCTTTCACACACAGATGTGACCACGAGCCCATTTTTATTAAAATTCGAACACAAAGTATGCTAAATTGTGAACCTTTGAAACAAAATCGTATCATTTTTTCCGAAGACCAAATCGATTTCTATCTTTTACCGTGCCTTTGAAATGTCCATTTCAATTTAGACCTACGGAAAGGTTATTTTTGCCCATTTTTATTCATGGTCCTTTAAAAATTTTCTCGATCTTTTTTTTTCATAATATATGCTTTGACTAACAGAAAATCGATTAGCAATATGTAGAGCTTTTTATTATTTTAAACTCAATTCTCAGAAACTTTTTAATATCGCAATGACAGAATTCTATAAATATAACTGGACCAGTAAAACTTCATAGTGTGTTACATATATTATAGACGCTCTGTCTTGTCTCTGGTTTTCTACGAGACGAAATAAATTCGAAAAAAAAAATCTTAGATATCCAATCTCATTCTTTAAATAATAAATATATTTTGAAGCTTATCTCAAATACTGATTGGCGGATTCTTGATTCATTTTTTAAATTGAATTACCAGATTTAAAATTTAAAATCTCTGCTGAAAAATTGATTGAAGAATCAAATCTTTGTTTTAGATTTTTTTTAATGAATTAGTTTTTTTTTATGATAAATATTAATATACAAAGTGGCTATGCCTTTTGAGGACTTTTGTGAATACTGATGCGTGTGATTTTTCGATGACGTATTTTATGTTAGTTAAGACTTTTTATTTAAGTGCTTTTGTTTTTTTTATCGTTTATTATTTAAAACATGCGAGTACATTTTTAAGAAATATAAACATACCACCTAAACCATCGAGGGTTTATCTGTGGTATGCTAGCCGCGGCAACTCGATGCCACACCACACATACATACATCATTAAAAGTAATACTTTAACTATGCATCGAAACACCTTCTAGATCGTAGTACTTTCTAGAAAGGGTTTTTTTAGCACTTTACAGCAGTTCTTTGGAGTTAATTTTTTAATAACATTTACAGGCATGTCATTTAAGAATGATGGTAGCATGCATTCCCACGTCCTTGCACCATACACATTATTGTGACTTGGTATTTTATACGTAACGACTGCAACCTTTCGTATTTCTGGATATTACTAATACTGTAGAAGTTATCGTTAATGACGCGTAAACGTATCTTGTCGAAGACATTTACAACTTGACAGTGCTTAAATAAACCCTTTTCGTTATTTTTAAATTGTTTTTTTATGTAACTGGGAACAATAGTTTTCAAAATTCGCAACTGTAAATTATAAATGTCCTCAACGTAGGTTTATCCATAGCTACTGAGGCCATAATCAATTACAGAATCAGCCAGTGCAAGGTACAAGGTTCTAAGTATTTTGTATGGTAACTTATACTTAAGAATTCATAACTTTGATAATATAGACCTCAGCTTATTACACACATGATCAATGTGCGGCCGCCAGTGGAAATTATGATCTAGTATCAGACCAAGATACATATGATTAGTGACTAACTCCAATGTTTGGCAATTACACGGTTTGACTGGTTGGTGAAGACACAGGTGGTCGTGCGCAACGATCGCGGGCACAGTAGGCGTTGTCAGGTAGGGCGAATGTATGTGAAGGAGTTTCTTAAGAAAAAATTAAAAATGTCTTGGTAAAATAGTGTTGGATACTAGAGTGATCCTGTACCACAGGCGCTAAGATTTTGGTAATTCCTGCCGGAGTTACGCGAATGTCTAACGAGATGCTTCGGCCCCGGATGCAAGAGCAACTTTTAGTCAGAAGGACTGACACTGCCTTCCGCTCTACACAAAGCGGAAGGAGCCATTTGATGCTTTTCCCTCGAAAAAGCATTCTGAAACGTCAAATATATTGTTGAAGCCCGCGCCTCGTATTTAATACTCTTTTAGTTATTGATTAATAATTATAAAAAGAAACACCATAAATAGAAAATTACTTACTAAGTTTTGTTAAAGATGATTAATAATTGTCCCAAGCACTTACTTAATTACACTTCAATTAAGAACGCAGTCACTTATCCCATTGTTGTTCGTATTTCCTTTGGTTTAAGTATAGACTTAATCGGATGTCAGTCCGGCTTGCTATAGACAGTCAAGTATTCACGTCACCGCAACACAGCGCTGTGACACAAGGGTTGAATTACGACCGTGTTAGTACACTGCCATATGTGTTGTGTAGAAAGATAGAATATACACTATGTACTGTACACCAAAAATTGAAATACACCTAATTAACAATATTACTTTAAAAGAAATGGGTTAGTTAGCAGCCGAATGAGAAACATCTGTGCAGTATGTATGTCACTTAAAAACTGCTCACGATAAGGTCTAGTGCACTTAACGTAAGATAATATAATCATATATTAATTTTGTTTCTGGAGGAGTTACCGCTAAAAATCTAAAAAATAAGAAAACATGTTTGCCGGAGACCCAATTACAAGTATTCACGCTTTAGACATATAATAAAGACGTATAGTAAACTAATACTCCCCTGCCTAGCTAATTTAAATTTTTTTGAATCGGATCTTTTTTGTAATTGGATCATTTTTAGAATTGGATCATTGCTTATCATCACGTGAGATGGTGGTCAAACCCGAGCCTATAATTGAGGCCATGAGAGCCAGAGTGGCCTAACTGTAATTTTTTAATACTGATTTTAATTGATAAAACTGCTCTAAACGGTAAAAGTTATAGCACCACAGTGGCCTAAAATTTAGTTCAACATTTTGACCTTATTTAGACAGTTGAAATTTTTGAGGCCATGAGAGCCAGAGTGGCCTAGCTGTAATTTTTTCAATAAGTCGATTTTACGGTTAGGCCACTCTGGCTCTCATGGCCTCAATTGTTTCCGGAGATTACCCACTACATACAAACTTAGATCTGTTGAAAACCAGTGACAGGCAACTTCTTGTTGTATGTCACTGGTGAACTTGATTGGTTTGGCGTAACCGCGAGAAACACCATGTACTTGTTCTTACATTAAATTTCTTATTTTTAGGGTTCCGTAGCCGAATGGCAAAAAACGGAACCCTTATAGTTTCGATATGTCTGTCTGTCCGTCCGTCCGTATGTCACAGCCATTTTATTCCGAAACTATTAAGACCATACATGTGAAACTTAGTAGGTAGATGTATTCTGTGAACCGCTTTCCGATTTTAAGAAAATATTTAAAAATATTTAAAATAAAGGGGGGCTCCCCATACATGAAACTAAAACTGAAAATATGTTTTTTTTCTGGAAAAAATTTTTTTTTTTTGAAAAAAATATTTTCTGGTAGGTGATGATGTGGTCGAAGATGGAGCACGCTTACCTATTAGTAACCTATTCAGTCATGACTTAAACACCCCCAGGTTTCAGGTTATAGCTATCGGGAAACATACGGCAGGAAGGCACGGCAGGGAATTCTACTCCTTAGCTGTACGCACAATGAAGGTATTCCCAAAACGTTATGTGCGTATGGGTGGGATGTCCACCATGTAACGATGGCGCATCGCTGTTTGTTTCGCTAGCCCTATAGTACATTTGTATTCATTAACAAGGAAAAGTTTCTGTTCAAAACTTTTTATTTATTAGCGAAACTTCGCAGACGTGATAAGTAAGAGCAGTTCATAACTAAAGAAGTTATGAAAAAACAGACAACTTTTAATTATAATTAAGTTGTACGATACTAAATGGCGGTGCTTATGTTTAACCGACTTCTAAAAAAGGAGGAGGTTCTCAATTCGGATGTTTGTATTTTTTTTTTTATTTTTTTTTTTTTATGTTTGTCCACGCATAACTCCGTCGTTTGCCAACCGATTTGAAAAATTCTGATCTTGTTAGAAAGGGTATACTTCCCAAATGGTCCCATGAAAATTTTATCGAAATCGGACGAGCCGTTTCTGAAAAATCAACAAAAGTCTAAAAAAATGTTTACGTTGATGACCTTTTCGTTTACGCTGCATTGCGTTTTTTGTTCGCGCATAACTCCGTCATTTACGAACCGATTTGGAAAATTCACTGACCCACTAAAAAGCACGAAAATAAAAACTTTTTTGCAAAAAATAAAACCGACTTCCATATCAAAACACTACAAAGCCAAAAATAATTTTAATTTCGGAAGGCGGTGTGAAAAAAAAAAAAATACAAAACCAATAACACCGACTACCGAAATTAAAATTATTTTTGGCTTTGTAGTGTTTTGATATGGAAGTCGGTTTTATTTTTTGCAAAAAAGTTTTTTTGTTGATGATATCCACCAATCCGCGCATAGCCCGAGTGGTGTATACAGACCATTCCTTTTCACAGAGAAGAGGCCTGTGTCCCAACAGTTGGAATGTTACTGGCTGATCAAAGTTATATATTGAGTTGCGGTAGTTTATTTAATTTGACCCATTTTTTTAAGGATGGGATATCATCCAATGACTGCCTCCAGATCTTGGCGAAGCGGGAGAGTGTGTCAGATTTTTACTGACTAAAACCCATGCGCGTACATCACCTGCCCTTCGTGTTCCGAGGCCGCGGTAACTCTTTCGAAAAATTCCGCAACCCTTTCAGGCAACGGCCCCCTTGTGGGCCCCGACAATTTTGCTGACAATCTTTGAAGCTACGCGTCGTCTACACGGGCCTGGTTTCAGTCGGGCGGTGAGCTATAATTTGACTCATGACTCTTAAAAACATGGATACAGACAGACTGATTGGCTAAACAAGTCAACCAAAATTATTGGCTGACTAAACCAGTCAACCAAAATTATTATAGGAAGTTTTTTTTTAAATGATACTTTTGCGTTACACACTGCAGTGGGTACAAATAACAACAATAAAACTAAATGTATGCCTTACTAAACATTTCATTTGCAGGGTACGACACTAATTGTTTGTGATGTCACCGAGCGAACGACCAGTATCGTCCGATAGTATTATCATTACAATATCGAACATTCTTAACGGCTGTTCCTTCCATAATATTTAATGATAAGATACACAGCAGGCCAGTAGATCGGAAACTGTTAATATCCCAATGTGCCATTGGCCTTTATTTTGCAATACACTGTGCAAGACAATGGAGAAGGTTAATCTGTACTAATATTATGAAGCGGAAAAGTTTGTTTGTTTGAACGCGGTAATCTTAGAAAGTACTTGGTGGATTTGAATAAAATTTGGTATGTAAGTAGCTTGAAGGTTGAAGATGGTTATAAGCTTTTTGCCCGACTGCAAAAGAAGAAGGTTATGTGTTTATCGAGATAAAGCCCACGAAAGCAAAGCCACGCGTGACTGCTAGTGATTATCTATGTGTTCCGTACAGTTGGGGTTCAATTGAGTTTTTAAAATTGATAAGCTCGCGTTTGACCACCATCTCACCCAATGGTAAGCGATGATGCGGTCGAAGATGGAACACGCTTACCTAGAAGTAACCTATTCAGTCTTGACTTAAATACCCCCGGTTATAGCGATCAGGAAACACAGACTCCGGCAGGGAATTCTACTCCTTAGTGGTACGCACAATGAAAGTATTCCCAAAACGTTTTGTGCGTATGTATGTGATGTGAATTTAATTGATTCCCGGGCCCCACCTCGCTGTAACAAGGTTGGGGTTTTATTAACTGGAGTATAACACCGGACGGAGTGTATCTTTTGAAGATTCACCCACAAAAAGTGATTGTCTATTTTCATAGGTGCATAGTTTGTTTGTATGTCCTTCCAACTATAGTACTTTCGGAGCTCCTAGTTAAAATATATGAGCCGCAGGAGACGATTCACGTTTTCTTTCTGTGATCAGCACGGCTTACCATCGGTCCCGGCTGTCATTTATACATCTTTGACAGTTGATGCAAGTAGTAAGAAGCCAGAAAATATTTGTTGTTTTTTGTAGATCAGGTTCAATAATAATAATTTTTTTCAAGCTTGTCCTCTATTCTGTAATGATTTTGAATCAACTCTCAATGAAGTGTTATTTAATAACCAATATTTGCAAAAAAAAAACGTTTATGATTAACAGTAGCTGAAAACGACATTTTGAAATTTTTGACAACTTTTCGTCAACAGACTACTTAATATCTAGAGCTGATAACACTTTATGGAATTGTTATTTATCTGGCAAACTCTTAACAATCTCGTAGCCGATATTTAAAACATGTACACGAACCCTGTGATGCACTGGCATGCTATGTGGAAAGACTAACGAGTTAGAATTGATTCATTTAACATGTGCGCTTGCTTAATAGTAGGGGCAATCAGGGCGCGAGAATTGTGTGGATTCGACACAATTTTTTTACGCGGTGGCAAAATCACCAATTGTCTCCTCCCGCTCTGTTGGTTGAAGCGGAAGGGAGTGTCAGACTTCTACTGACTAAAACCCACCCTGTTCCTTCAGATAGATCGATAGATACACTCTTTAATGTATACCAAAACAATTAAATAAGGACTTAACTAAAAAGGGTGATACAATGGGCGGTCTTATCGCTAATAGCGATGTTTTACTGATAACTTTTGGATGGATTTGACACAGAACGAGAAAATAAATATACTCGTAGTCCATGGTGTACTTCAGATGCTCTTGCGTTCCAGGGCTGCGGTATTTCGTTGGAATATTTCCGCAACCCCGACACCATGTATCAAGATTTACTGCATGACGAAGTTCTATAAAGTTTCCTAACACTAAAAGTAATATCTTACACTTTTTTGGCATTCGTTCGTTGTAAATTACTGGTACCTATGCCAACATTGTTACGAGAAGCTCAGGCAGTTTGCCATATTTATACGTGAACGGTTTTGTATTTTTTTGTGTGTCTCCGATTCCATTAAGAAAATTAGGCTACCTATATGAAGTTAGCGAGTACTGTCGATTGCTTACTTTAAACACGCTCCGATTGCACAACTTATGATACACCGATATCATACAAGAAAGCCAAGTCCTAATCAAAGTAAAAGTCTTACTTTGTGCCAGGTTTCGTTAGAATCCGTTCAGCAGTTAAAACGTAACGTTCAAGAAGACATGAGTTCACACGTAACAAATATATTTGAATGACATACTTACACATAGTTGTTCTTGTCGTGGCTGTATGTGTACGACTTAGATGTTTGTAGTGAGAAGCAACTCACGAAATATATTTTGTATAACGAACTATCTACGCGATTGTTAATATACACAAACTATTAACATACATAAACTGTTTTTTGTGCCATATTTGTACTTAAAACATCAGGTAGCGAAATACTTTAGAGCGGCGACGTAAGAATCCCATTCTAAACTTACTCAACCGTATCCACACTACTCTAACGCCGCACCTAACCCGTAAACAACTCGTCTGGGTCAATAAAAGCGTAACCCCGGTACAACAGGCCCTCATTGACGGCACTGTCCATTGTAGGGTTATCACACACAGCCCCATTGTCGACCGCCCATATATTGGTACTTATGACCGCTATATTGTAGTTTATGACTGTAAATTGTACTGAAAATTTACATGATATGGGTTATTAATATAAGAATTTATTTAATTTATTTTAACCGACTTCTGAAAAAGGAGGAGGTTCTCAATTCGGATGTTTGTTTGTTTTTTTTTTTTTTTTTTTTTTTTTTAATGTTTGTTCGGGCATAGCTCCGTCGCTCGCCAACCGATTTGAAAAATTCTTTTTTTGTTGGAAAGGGTATACTTCCCAAATGGTCCCATGAAAATTTTATCGACATCTAACAAGCCGTTTCTGAAAAATTAACAAAAGTCTAAAAAAATATTTACATTGATGATCTTTTCGGTTACTCTATATTGTGTTTTTTGTTCGCGCGTTTTTAGTTTTTTTGTAGTTGACATTTTGGCTTTTATAACTAGATTAATTACAAATTGACCCACTAAAAAGCGCGAAAATAAAAACTTTTTTGCAAAAAAATAAAACCGACTTCCATATCAAAACACTACAAAACCAAAAATAATTTTAATTTCGGGAGGCGGTGTGAAAAAAAAAGCAAATACAAAACCAATAACACCGACTACCGAAATTAAAATTATTTTTGGTTTTGTAGTGTTTTGATATGGAAGTCGGTTTTATTTTTTTGCAAAAAAGTTTTTATGATACTTAATGCTTGTTATATGTTAATATGAGGAGCTTGTGGCTAAATAATAACACCTTTACGGGCCGATGTTCAAGGTTAAGCAACGCGTGCCGAGGTCAGCTGATGGATGGGTGACATCTTCATATATCGAGATTTCTCCGTGGCACTGTCATTTGTACATCTTTGACAGTCGTTACGAGTAGTTAGGCGCTGGACACACAGAAAAGACGTAAGACGCAGACGGGGCGCGGACATACGTCTCTTCCGCGTCCCATTCATACAAATGTATAGAAGCTTGGCGACTCAAGACATATAGAAAGGACAGGGCGCAGACACGACGTTTACTCGTTTGCGCCTTATTGTAAAAGCATACAGAAAGGGCGGGGAACGTGCGGGAGCGGACGAGGGACGGGCGAGAACGGGGGTGCAGGCGGGTGGGCGTGGGTGCCGGGTGACCGGGATGATCACTCAGACGTCTGAATGTAGATGGTGGAAAACCTTCATCTCTCGCAGCACCCAGCGTCACGTCCGTGCCTCGTCTTTTCTATATGTTTTAAAAAGTCGCGACGACGCACAGACGGGTATTTTGCAGTCCTAGCCGGGCGAAATTAGTAAAAACAAATTCCAACACAAAAGCAAAAATTAATACTTGTCAGCGAGCCAGGTAGCTGCTAAACAATAGACAAGCCTTTCCAGGCTCGTGCGCCTTCGCTAATCAGCCACAAATCAGTTGGAACTTGATCGTTGTCGCATGCGCTCGCGTCAGTTACTGGCTACATTAAAAACGTACCGTGTTTGAGACCTCACTGCTTTTTTATCGTGAGTTATTCAATCAAAACTACTATGGATTATCATAATACAGGTAAGAACAGTTTTATTTATTACGATTCACTAACGTTTACATGTATTTGTAAGGTTCAAAGTCAATTTATAATTGTCACGATTTTTTAAGCAGATTTTATCTGAATTGTACATTTCAAAATGATTAAATTTATCTTTCCGAGTGCTTCCGAGTAACGATTTCTGTTGTAACGCATGACAAACACTGTCAGATGATAGATATGTCACGAATTGAGTGCTACTTTATGCTACTTTCTACAAAACTTACGCGTTAGTGTTGGTGTTAGTTAAAAAGTATTAACCGTTATTTTCAAGCAAATTATGAAATGTTTTCTTTTTTATTGTTTTAGGGTTACCAGGGGCTCTAACTACAAAGTTGTATCTAGAGAATACCTGTTCAATAAAATGCAACAACAAAAGTTACACTATTTTGACGATAAAGTCAATTTTTTTGGAACATTACCTTTTATCGTCTGACAACTTTAATTAAGAACAATTAAGGGTTTTGAAACATAATATTTCTCATTTCAAAAGTGAATTAAAAAAAAGGTGGTTGAAGGCAAAAAGAATACTTCCTAAATTTATTACTGCCAATGTTCGAGATATCTATTGTTTCGCAACCACAAAAGCATGCCTGTCGCCCATCAAAACCTTTTCATGAACTCTCTGACAGGAACAAGCGAAAGAAAACCAGTGAACTACGGTCAACTGTTAGTCAAGAAGTGTTAGTACATGCAGCCAAAACTAGCCTAGAGACGTCTGGCCATAGAAATGCATCCTATTTACTGTCAGAAGTCATGAAGGCACCGAAGCTAGCAAAAAAATACAAACAAGCTTATTGTAAATGTTTGAAAGTTCGTGACACACAATTTTCTCCCTTCAAAGCACTATCAATGTTTGTTGAAGCTGATCTATCAAGAAAACAATATGAGATCATCAGAAATTACAATCTATACTATATAATATTATAAAGCGGAAAAGTTTGTTTGTTTGTTTGTTTGCTTGAACGCGCTAATCTTCGAAAGTACAGGGTGGATTTGGATGAAATTTGGTATGGAAGTAGCTTGAAGCTTGAGGAAGGTTATAGGCTACTTTTTACGCGACTGCAAAAAAGGAGAGTTATGTTTTTACCGTGATAGAATCCACGGGAGCGAAGCCCCGCGTGAGTACTAGTAAGAAATATTACCCTTGCTATAGCGTAATACAGAAAAAAAAGCAAAAGTGCTATCCACCAAAGTCGTCAATTACTGTGACTGAAACAATTGCAGAAGTTAATTTGCAAGACCTATTAAATCACATGGTTACTAGGCTGCTTACTTATTTAAAAGAAAATTTAATTTATTTAACTGAAGAAGAACGTGGTTCATTGGAGCTTATTTATAAGTGGGGTTATGACGGCTCGCAACAGTCCCAGTTTAAACAGAAAATGCACAATGAAGACTCCACTGACTCCAACATCTTCCAAAGCTGCTTAGTACCGCTACAGTTGATTAAAATATGGTAAAAAAATTGTATGGCAAAATCCGACTCTCTCCTCGCCACGTTATTGTAGACCAATGAGAATAAGGTTTGCTGAAGAATCCACTGACAGCGATATCTATGTTGTCGCCACCTTCTCCAGAATTTGAAGATGATTCAGATTCAGAAACTTCGGAAGCAGAAGCGGTTGAAGAAAGCGACGATGAACCCTGGCATTCTTCCTCATCAAATTATATTTTATATAATTAGTTGATCAATAAAGCCTATTCCAAATCATTAATACTTTTTTTATTTTAACATCATATCATTATTTAATTATTTCCACTGAACATCTAATACATCCGCTATAAAGGCCTCCCTCAATATCACAATGAACGTTCTTTAGCTTCCTGCGTTCCACACAGAGCTCTGGACAGGTCGTCTGTACATTTTAGTAAGTCCTACCTATACGTTACAACAGAAAAAACTCCACAAATAATTTCGCCCGGCTAGGAATGCGAAATACCCGTCTGTGCGACGCCCCGTTTGAGCCCTGTCCGTGCTCCGTCCTCGTCTTACGTCATTTCTGTGTGTCCAGTGCCTTAGAAGCGAGAAAATCTATCACCAGTCTTTCCAAGGAGGATCGTGCTACCCAGGGTTGTAGAATTCAGTTAGCCAACCGGTCTATCTAAAACTATTTTTCAGCTGGATCCTGTAAGATAGGGAACCGAATTGGAAAAAGGCTGAGCAGGCGATGATGATGATTTCCAAGAATAATGAAGTTCATGTGCGTTATTGTGCTCGTTAGACCCTTAAAACAGTGTTTTAGCCTAGTTTTCTCCTCGAAGGACCTGCATATGTAATGAAATGACATAGTTCTTTAAGGAAAAATTCTAATGGCCCACTTGGCTTCAGTAAAGTAACTTAGAAAAGTTATTCCTTTTTCTAAATCAGTTATTCATTTGTTTATATGGGGTTTGTGGTCCTGTAATCTATAGTTAAACAAATGCCTAAGTTTCGCCAAGCAGTTTGAGTACTTGTGTGACCTACCCAAATGTCCTTACTATGGTATTGTTCGTTAAATTGTTGAGCTCCTTAAGTTCTAAGTTGAGCTACACGATAACTGACAAATGCTTGCACAGTCTGGACTGGTCCGCTCAAATTTGCGTGGTTTCCTCAAAAGAATACCACAGACATGAACCTACATGCTTCTCATATACAAATACAAATTGTCTGGACTTTAAAAGAGACTTTGACGTCTGAGTTTGTTTCGGTGTTTCTTCTCAGAGTAGTCAGTTAGGAAATACCGGCCTCATCTAGCTAAACTAAACTTAACACGCAAAAAAAACATGACGTGTAAAAGTTTTATTTATAACCAATTTACAAAATAAATATTTCATTTCATTTAGATCTAGGATGTTCTTACAAAATCTCGCCTAAATGGTTGAATCGATCTGGATGAAATTTGATACAGATTGTTATCTGGAATATAACATGGCTCATTTTTATCCCCAGTAAAGTTTTTACTTTCATTAGGTACCAACTTACTATAATATTCATGAAATTCCTCTATTATTTTCAGGCTTTAAAACAAATGAACTCATCTATTATTCTTTTGATTTGACACGTCAATCGCAGATACGTCAGACTTTGAATTTAAATTCTATTGAGTGGAAAGGAATGCAAAAGGCAGGCAAGCGCCATTTTGAATTTTAGCAGTAACACGAAGTCAATAATTCAAGCACCAAACTACGTCTATTTTCTTCTCTGAATATCTGTAAATAAACTATAAAACAACTTTATAAAATAACTTAAAAAAAAAAGATTTAGCAATGTGGGTGGAATTCACATTACTAGCAATCTTGTTAACTCCTCCAACTAAGCTAAATATATGCTTGTGTCTATAATTGGTGGGATTTGAACCCAAGACCTCTCGATCACATGTCTTACCTATAGAATGAAAATGACACTAAAATTGTGGATAAGAAAGGTTACCTTTGCATTTGTAATATTAGTAGGGATTAAGTCTGTCTGGTTTCAAGTTGAACGCCAATTTAAGAGTCAGACATGGTTAACTGAGATCTCAAGGTAATGTGTTCGTTGACCTCTCTGGCTTTAGTTTCTTTTTTGTTTTTTCAATGAAAAATTGAGCTCATTCATTATTGTTTCGTAAATTTAAACTAGATGAGATCGATATTTTCTAACTGACGAGTGACGACTACGCTGAGAAAAAACAACGAAACATACTCGGAGGTTAGAGAATCCTTTAAGTCCATACAACCTGTACTGGTCAAATTATATGAAAACGTGTCGAGATTTTGAGGAAAGATGCACATAGATTTGAGCGGGCCTAACCCGCCACTGGCAATAGTTTACTTGACTTTTTTGACGGAATTACACAGTCTAGTTCCGCCAAGCCCGTTCCATCATCGGACTACGAGACAAACGGCGAACATCCCACGGTGGACATCCCACCCATACGCACAAAATGTTTTGGGAATACCTTCATTGTGCGTACGGCTAAGGAGTGGAATTCCCTGCCGGAGTCTGTGTTTCCCGATAGCTATAACCTAGGAGTCTTTAAGTCAAGAGTGAATAGGTTACTTTTAGGTAAGCGTGCTCCATCTTCGACCACATCATCAATTACCATCAGGTGAGATGGTGGTCAAACGCGAAGCTATTTTTAACAAAAATAAAAAGAAAGATTAGTGAAAGAACAGATACATTCAGTCTAATATCCTTTTCTTATAGCTGGTAAAAAAAAAATTCAAACTCAAGTTTTCAAATTCAAGGTCAAATTCAAACTCAGATACATACAACACTAGCTTCTGCCCGTGACTTCGTTCGCGTGGGAGATCCCGTTCAATAGTTTTTGCGGGAAAGAGTAACAAACATACATACATCTCAAAATCCATACTCACAAACATTCGCATTTATAAAATTAGTAAGAAGTGGAATTGTTTCGCTGGCTGATCGATTCCTTGTATGACCAGAGGACTGGCTCGTTCTTTGCCCAAAGAATAAGCATTGCCATACAACGTGGCAATGCGGCAGCAGAAGACTGGCAAGTCTTCTTGGCACTTTTCCGGACGACAGCGATGTGGAGGAGTACTTCGACGCCTATGTCTTTTTTTGTGTCTTTATGTATATGTTAAGTTTGGCAGTGTTTTTATTAAAATTATATTAATAAAGTAAGAAGTAAGACAAGAAGAAAGAACATACATCGAACGCCAAGCGTTCCCCTAGCGTTCACGCACACAAGTCACGGCCTGATCGCCAGAAAAGCAGGGGTTAATAACACGGGACGTAAGAGATGCCAGGCTCTAGGCGTTTAGAACATTCAGGAGTAAGATGTTATTTTAGGCGGGCTAAGTTGGGAGTGAAAAGCGACTTAAAATAGATAAGTGATAGGTTTGTTTTTGCGTGATTTGAGTTTCGTTCTATGGCCTCGCTCTAATTACAACTACGAAATGGCCCGAATTGAGTATTATTTTTATCGTCTAGGTTTAGAAAATTCCTGCCGGGGTTACGGGAATGTTCTAACGAGGTACCGTGGCCCCGGAACTTATGGGCAGCTGAAGGAACGGGGTGGGTTTTTAGTCAGTAGAAGTCTGACAGTCCCTTCCGCTCCACCCAGAGCGTGAGAAGTAATTCGATGATTTTCCCACACGAAAAAAAAAGGTTTAGAAAATTGAGCAATGATGTACTTAATTCTATACTTAATACAATAATTATATTTGTTACTGTCAATCTTTAGTAAAAGTTTTTGCAGTTGCTCAGTTTGTTATTTCAACATAAAAACATTGTAATTGATTAACAAGATACTTTAATTGAGGATGTACTCCGCAGGTTATAAAATATTCCTGTAAATATTTTCGATAGCGTGTAGAATGCGGGACAGCGGCAACGGTCTCGGTAAGAAAAATGAAAATTTTATTATAAAAAAAATGTTAAAGATCAGCTTTAAGTGAGAAAGGTTAAAATGTGTGTTCGCGTTTGCTTTTTTATGTGTTTTGCGTAATTATATTGCCTCATACACTTTATTAGCCTTAACTAAGTGACTTTTGAAGCTCATCCTGTTTAATGCCACGATAATTTTTAAGTGCAATTGAATGTGTGATTTCAAGGTTTTACCATTAAATTACACTTTAGTTTCTTAACAAATTGCGATGACACTCAATACTTAACCGCGCTCTCCTTACCCTTACGCCACACGCGAGAAACAAACATAAGGCGCAGAACTCACTGTGGAACGCACTTACGTCCAAATTGCTCACAGCTTATGCGCGCCCTTACTCTCACTGACTGTAATTATCACGACTTCAAATTGTCGCTCTAACGAGAACCGACTTCGATAAATCTTATGGAGCCTTATTGAGTTATAAATCTTCATTTTCGGGGAAAAATATTTCGTTTTTCTCTCCACATTTTGCAGACCATTAAGTTCCACAATTTTGATAATGGTTCAACTACATTTGTAGTTAATAAGGTCAGTTATACAAGGTAACCTAAACGGTAAACATTATTTTTGAGAAATAATTGCAATCCATTAAATTCGTCGTTTAGATAACTAAGGTGTCGATCTTGTGATCACTATTGCTGTGAACCCACAGACACAAGCATATTTAGCTTAGTTGGAGAGGTTAACAGGATTGCTAGTGATGTCAATTCAACCCACATTGCTAGTAATGAACGACGGTGGAGTATGAAATTTGACTCAGTTAAAGTTTATATGCAGAAGGAGTACAGAAAGCTATTATTTTTATTAAACTAATATGTTCTACATCATTTTAACTATGATCGAATTTCGACTAAAGCGCTTCTAGTAGTGTAAATAAAATAACATTTTAATACGTTAAGCTCGTTGACCTGTCTGTAATAATTGACCTTATACAACGTGTAACGGAAACCCCATATCTATCCAAAAGGTCGGAAGACAACATCTAGTATGGAGTCTATGCACAGTTTCAGCTCAAAATAAGTGAGTCAAAGAATTGATACCAAATTCTCGGTTTCACATGTTTCTTGAATACCAATCATAACAAACGTGTACTACGAGGGTCAATAACTTTCCACGTCACTTGCCAATAACACGACAATCCTCTTGGTTCTTCTTAATTTGAAAAATTCGGTCTCTGGGTATCAGTGTATTAAAATTTCTAATAAGTTCCACATATGCAGACATAGGATTACAAAACCCTTGCCATATCGTTTGTTATCATCCAAGGAAACCGTGCACTTGGTATGAATATACCCTTCAAATTACACATTGTATAGCTATAATGACCCAGTCAAACACATAATACCTACCCATTTAATAGACAGGTCACCTACACTCAGGACTACGAGTTAACTGTCATTAGTAATCTTTACGACACCCATGAGTTGGCCAGGTATTGACTGAAATTACACGGTGATAATCGCAATAATTATACCGTACATGCCGAAATATTTAAAGAAAATATAAATATTTTAAGAGCACCGCCCTAGAAAAACACGCAAATGAATTTAAAATATAAACAAACAGAAAATGGGAAATACAAGCCGAGACTGTTTCCACGAATAACCTCATTATAAATAACTGGCCGAAACAAAATTAAATGTAAACGCTGCTGTCAACGTGCATTACGTTGAATTTGTACGTTTCATGCAAAAAACGTGATGATTTATTTTGGTGTTTTATACCAAGCTCACAAATATTTTAGAATAAATTTTCATTTCAGAGGAGTCTCAAAAATTATGTCGTTTGACAGTTGTTCTTCAGCAATTACTCATATATTAAAGAATATCTAATTATATTTAGAATGTCAAAACTTACGGAAGGGCTGCCATATATGCCACGATGAAAACCACTATAACTTTTACATGAATTTTTATTTATACAAATATTTGTCAAAAAAAATTAGTGTAAAAGGTACATACACCTTTGTTAATGTTACCTTCTTAATTCCTCTCATTAAACTTCTCAATCTAGAATGTTCCACGTCTTGAATTCCGTCAAGCATCTCAGATTATTACAGCTGTTACGAACGTTTGATGCGTACCTACTTCATAATTCACCAACCCTTAATCCGATTTCAGAGGGTTCTTACAAAGCCCTTTACATTTATTGAGTTTACAAACCATGTCGGATGCATTCTTAATGTTGCCATTAAAGCCAACGCCCTGCTTCGAAGCCTTTTATTTATCTTTTTCTGTCAGCAAACATTAATATGTGCTTTTCTTTGTTACAGATTCAAAACACATGATCTCAAAATGGAGAAGCAAGTTTGGGTACTCCTAAGCTTCTTCCTTGCAACAGCAGTCGCCGACTTCACCACAAACTGTCCGCAAGAATGCAAATGCGTTTGGGCGAGCGGCAACAAACAAGCCGACTGCTCACATTCCCACCTTCAAGACATACCGAAAAATTTGAGCTCAGAGATACAAAATCTCGACCTTACTGGAAATGACCTGTACGAGGTTACGAGGCATGCATTCCAAGATGTTGACCTGATAAACTTAAAGAAACTCATTCTGAAAGAATGTAAGCTGATTACAATTCAAAGAAACGGTCTAAGCGGACTCGCTATAATGATAGAATTAGATCTGTCAAAGAACGACTTGAAGACGTTGCACGCTGACACTTTTAGAGAGACTGCAAAGATAAGATGGATCCTGCTAAACGACAATCAATTAGAAAAGCTAGAAGATGGCCTATTTAATAATTTGCCGTTCCTACAAAAAGTAGATTTAAGCAACAACAAAATTCTAACCATAGGAATGAAGACGTTTATGAACGTGCCTAAAATGACCATTCTAAGATTGGATGGTAATAAGTTGGAGTATCTTAAGATTGATACGTTAAGTGCGCTGACTTCTCTGTCAAATCTGGACGTTCACGATAATCCTTGGCGTTGTGACTGCTACCTACAACCCTTTAGAAACTGGGTGATCAGCAAAAACTTCTACACTTCTCCCATATCTTGTGTAGAGCCTCCGAAAGTTCATGGGAAGCTTTGGAAAGAGTTGGACTCCAGCGATTTTGCCTGCAAACCCAGCATTGTATACCCATCCGTCAGTACTACTCTACGAACATCAGATAACAATATCACCTTATCCTGCCAGGTCAACGGTAACCCCTTACCAGAAGTCAACTGGGTGTTAAACGCTCAAATCATAGATGGTGCTTACAGATATCAAGGAGAGCTCAAATACTTCATTACACAGAGAAATTTGGACAACACCAAATGGGTAAATCTTACTATAGTTGACTTGGGGAGCACTGACAATGGAGAGTACTTATGCGTTGCTAAAAACCCTGGTGGTGTTGAGGAGAGGAGTTTGACTTTAGCCGTAGCTCACTATCCCCCGGAAAGCGGAGTGGTCCCACAAGGCATGGACAATAACATGTTGCCAGTTCTCATTGGCGTCTCCTGTACTGCGGCCATTTTGTTGATAATCCTGGTGATTCTCTGCTACTGCTGCTGCAGACGACGTGGCTCTGACAAAAAGAAAGCTGATAACTCTAATGGAGAAGCGTTGATAGAAGGCTCAGTCATTCCTGAGATGGAGAAGAGCTTGATAACAGCTGTGAATCCAGTGACGAAGCCACCCAGAAGATACGATGTCCCTCCATCCATCACCAGCGGAGCGACGGAGATGTCTGAACTGAACAAAACATTGCTGGACAATGATTCTGTTTTTGGTAAGTTACTTTGCATGTGTGTTTCGTAAATTTAGAAATTGAAGTTCTCAAAACATTTTTAGTTACAAATCTTTACACTTATACATAAATATAATATAAATTAAATTTAAAAAAAATGAGAAACACGGCGAAGTATGTCCCTCGACATCTTAAAGGCCTTTGACAGTGTCTGGCACGCTAGCCTGCTGAGCAAGCTTCCCGGTTTTGGTGTCCCTGATGGCTGATGCAATTGGATTTCTGACTTTTTGAGTGAGTGGTCCTCCCCTCTCCTGGATCCGACTGGTCATGGATAGTTGCATTTCATAAACTAAAACCCAACTGCCACATATCCCAATAACAAAACAACACAAATAGCATTCGACTACAGCAGTTCTGAGAATCGACAGTTTGGGACTTTGTGTTCCCTAGAGAGCATAATATGCTCTAAATTAAATTGAATACTATATTATAATATTCAATTTAATGTTACGTCATATAGACTATAAACTACCGGACCATCAAGACGCTTTTATGTTTATATCAATATTCAAATAATGATGAGTAGTTTATTTATGAGAGAAAAGATGACAACACTTACATTCATACCGGTCAAAACGTAAGTGTAGTCGAGTAGTTAGTGTATGTCTATAACATACACTAACTACGCGACTACACTTACACTTACAAAATAACTGTGTTTTCTCAAGTGCTTATAAAACTAAAACTTTTGTAAATGTTTGCCTATCGGTTTATCCTTATGTTTGTCCGAACCATCCTTTAGAATGGCCGAACCGATTTAAATGGAAAGATAGTGGAGGCTATACTACTCGAGATATACGCGATTAAAACCACATAGGTAATACTGACACCCTGATGAATGTAGTTCCAGTACAACTACTCATATAATAAACCTTAATAACCTCAAATTTAAATATACTGTAATAACCATTTCTAACTTTTAATACGTAGCACAAAAAGTATTCCGTTCAATATTGAAAGTTCAATCACTTTGCTCATAAATAGTTCCAATCACGTATTAGATGATAAGCTTTCGATCCAATAAGTCAATACTCCCTCGGTCGTATCGGTATTTCTGATAAGATATGAACGAAGCTAGTAGAGCTTGACTGTTTGCTTTGACTGATACAGAAATTATATCGCAACGTATAGGTTAAATAAAAAAAAATCTTTGGTAAAAAGTTAAGGGCCAACCGTCTATGCGTCTTGTTTTATACATTTTACTAACAGTTACATTTTGTTTCAGCCCACAACGAAGACGAAAAACGCTCGTTAGACTTCGACCCGCCATCAAAACGATCGCAGGATGCACTCAACGTGGAATACGGTCGCACCGACGGCCGGGCTTACCCTCCCGACCTCCTCTCATTCCCTCCAAGAGCTGCTCAGATATCGCCCGCAGCTAGCAACGCTTCCACCGTGCCTGACACCACTAGGCTTCCACCGCAGCTGAACCCGATCAGTCCAATACACTCTCCGATATATGGAATGACGAATCAAAACCTCTTCAGAACACTGCCGTACTCTCGCTCACAGTCCCCGTTCACTGCGCCAATTACTCCTCCCGTTGTGACTCCTAGGCAGGGGTACGTGACTATCCCGAGAAGACCTAGAGTGCCTAGCTGGTCTAGTACGGCGAGCACGAATATACTACCAAGCTCTGAAGCACAGGAACCCTTGTATGATAATCTAGGGCTCAGGACAACAGCAGACGGCAGCTCTGTACTATCCCTGAACAAAACGGGCTTAGAACCCCAATTCTCGCCAATGAGAAACAGACCCTTACCAGCTACGCCAACGGTCTACCCCAACCAACATCCAGTTTACTATGCGCCTATTGAAGAACAAGAGCCAGCGCCATCACCCGTCCCGTCACAGATTAACCGTAACAGTATCAGTTCTCAGTTGTCGCACCAGATATCCACTCCAGGCCCTCAGGAACCAGTGAATCCGAGAATGAGCTGGACAGCAAAGAACACTTCGACACCACAGCCAGAGCCAAGGAAAGTTCTATTCAGTGACAAAAGCGATTCTCAGTCCCAAGTATCAGATACTAGTACACTAAGTCGAAGAGGCAAGCCAGAAACTGGATCCTTAAGAAGAATTCCAAGAGTAGACAGCAAAGAAGAGCCAACTTCTCCATCTAAAGACGAGGGAAAGAAAAATGAGAGCGGATTGAACCAATCAGGAACGGGGACTCTGGGCAGGAGTGGAAAGATTCCTCCACGACCACCCCCGAAACCGAAGAAAAAGCCGAGTACAGAAGTGAACCCCAACGAACCACTGTTTGAAGATGAAGGAGAGGATGGAACGGAAGTGTAATAGTTTAGACTAAAGGTTTACCAAAGTGCCAATGAGCTTTTAGTGAGAGGAGAGACCTACGTCACGATATCAGTGAAAAAGACGTGTTTTTACGATTAATTTTCCGCGGTGCTCCTGTAAATAGACATTTGTGCTAGATTTTTTACTTGTCGCGTAAAATTTATGGACCATTTTAAATATAATCATTGTAAACGCAATTGGACGTCGCGTTCATATTGATTTTAAGTATTTATTATTTGTGGTACTCTTTGGTTAAGACATGGATGGTAAATAAATGATGTTTCTTTTTTTTGGTAGCGACGATTGTTTCATCAATTTCCAAGACTGATTACTCTAAATTGACACGCTTATGTGAGATATGAACTGTTTCAGGCAGATTATCTGCTTCCATAAATACGACTGAATTTGAAGTTTTATCATTTTTAGCTTTGTTTTGCTCGACTACCCTTGGGCTCGAATTTATAGTGCAATACTGCCTACATTATTCAAATACGAATTGTTAAAGGGAAGGAAAGGTCCCTCAAATCGTTTTTTTAGGAAATTTCATTCTTTTTACACAAGCTAGACATGAGAATTCTTACTTTTATCATTCCAAAACTATCATCGTTTGGAACAGTTCATGTATTCCATTTTTATTTGACATTCCTTAAAGCATTCTTAGTAGCATCAACACACATTACTAGAATGATTTTTACATAGATTATTATGGAAGACTGAGGCAAATAGTTCGCTTTACCTCTATTGATTAAGTCAATAGTTTTGTGTTATAAGCGTTATGTGTTTGTGGAGTTCTATGTTTAGGTCATAATGTTGCACATTTTTTTGATTATCAACCAACAAATGTAATATCAATCTTGGCTTATAGATCATTAAAATTCTTTCTGTAAAGCGTTTCAACGTCTTGGACTCCCAAAGCTGGTATAGTTGCATTTAGCTAACATGGTAATGTATTTTTTGTGCCAGACAAGTCGAAATTATCTCAACTTTAAACAACGTTTCCACTCCAGCTTGCTAGTCCATTTTGAAATTGTACCGTCGACTGTATGCACTCCGCATCTAGTAGAGAAATAAATTTTAAAACGAGGTCAGAAGATACGTGTATTTTTGTAGTTTTCCGTTAGTTTTTGATAAAAATGTGCAACATATTCGACGTGCCGGTCACCATGTACTAAAATATTTAACTTCGTGTATTTCTAAGTTAACAAAATTTTAGTTTTTAGTCCGAGGCTGTTATTGCTAACTTTTATTTCCATGTGTATCTCAAATAGAGACAGGTCTTTGAAAAATAGTGGTGAAAAATAAAAATGTTTCCAAAATGAATTTCCCATACGGGATTAAATTTACCACGGTACCAATGTATTAATGAGGTTTAAGGATTTTGAAGAAGAATTGCGTGAAGAATCCACTGCAATTTGTCTTCGAAACGTAGTATCAAGTTGAATTTGTAAAATGAAGTTTTATTATTTGACTGTAAAATTTGCACCTAATTTTTAGCTAATTATATACCATGTGAAGTTATTACTACCCTGTATTGAAAATGGAAGGCGTCAATTACACAAAATACCGTCACAATAATTTTAAAGAAATTGTAAAGTGAGGACTGATAGTGCATTTGGAACTCAAAGCTCATTGAAATTGAGATTATTATCAAAAAAATTATACTGCATTCATTTTATGAATATCTTTCACAAACAAATTGCTTAATTTAGCTTTTAAATAATCATTACTGATTCTTAGAACAGATACTGTACTTTCTTGAGTGATTTCAGTATGTAATTTATCAGATATCATAAAATGAAGGTAGTAAAATTATTATGATTCCTGGTTTCAAGTTGCTAGATCGCTGTCTGTCCGGGAATTTTTACAATTGGACATTTCTAAGTAAATACCCGTTATAGCAAGTAATAGTTCCTAAAACTTAATATACCAGCTTATTTTGGTAGCTATTAATATAATATTATGTTTTTAGGATCGCTTATGTTTTGGTGCATATTTTTATAATTTTTTAATTATGTGTCTATTTATTTTATTTTTTATAATTGTATACTACTCTGTTTCTCACTTGAAATTTGTTTGAAATTGTGAATAGCTTTAAATTGTCTTTTTACTATTTAAATCGTGTTTTGGTGTTATATTATTTCACTTGTGAAAATCCAGTACATAATTTTCGTTTGATGCGTTTTTGATAGGCAGACTAAATATATGCATTTTTAGAAAAGGTCATCAAATAATCTGATCTCTTCCGCATCGAAGGTTGGTACAACATATTTGTGTAACATATTTTATTCATTTTGACTATCAATGCTGTTATGTATTTTTTTTTAATTTTCAGTAATTTTTCAAGTGAGTAACTAATTATAATTAAGCTGAAAAAGTACATGACAAAGTTGTATTCAAATGAAATGTTGTAATTCTTTAGTATTTTATAACAAATCATTTAGATAACGGGCGTGTAAGAAAATCAAATTGTGTACTGTAAACTAAATGTATTAAAATTGGTATGCTTGTTAGTTAAAACATACATATTTGGTCGCTTATAAATGGTTATTTACGAAATTCAGTGTTACTAAGCGCTCTTTGTACAAATCGAATATTTCACAAATTTTCTCGTCTATGTGATCAACGAATTGCAGTTAAAACGCCTCTTTCATAATCATGTTATTTACTGTTTCGTTAAAATCCGTGTCGCCCCAATTTTATTTGTAAATTGTACAACGTACAATATTTTTACGATGTTTACTGTAGAAATCCAGTTTTTTTATAGTTTTAAGTCCAATGTAAATAGATACATTATTAAAAGTGATTAAAGCTATATTTCATAATTACTTGTTTTATTTTGTAAAATTACCGTTCTTTATAACCTACACCTTAATTGACAACTATTTAATTCATATTACAAATATAATATACAGACAAGAATTAGAAAAATAATAAGGTAAAATTTTGATGCTTATTTCTGCAGCTTACCTGCGAAAGGAGAGTAAATGTAGTGTTTTGGTTAAGAGAAAAAAGGAGAAAAACCAATTTGTCCTTATTTAATTCTGTTATGGTGTACATTATAGAGATAGATATACACTGAAAAAATAAAACGAGACTTTTTACTGTTGTTGTACAGTAAAAAAAAACGGTTCAGAAAACTTATTTTTATGTTAAAATAATTGATTACTGACAGTGCACTGAAATGGGCACAAACAGTAAAGAGCTAAAGAGTTATTTCAATTGGATGAACATTAAAGTTTACTGAAACAGTTCCTTTTAAGTATTGCCGTTTTCAGAGCTTTACTGATATCGTAGCAGTTATGTTTACTACTTCTGAAGAGCTAAACAGTTATTTCAATTGTTTGAACATTAACATTAACTAAAACAAGCAGTTTTTTTAAGTATTTCGGTGTTGTTTTATTGACTTACAAACAGTAAGAATAGCCGACCAGAAAACAGTTTCGGATGCACAGTAAAATCTACTGTTTAACTCAACCGTTTTTTTTAGTTAGTTTTACTTCTTTGGACAATAGGCTCTATTTTCAACCGACGACAAAAAAAGGAGGAGGTTACCTATCAATCCGACGCGTAATTTTTTTTTATGTATGATTAGTGATTACCGATTACTCGAAGAACCGATTTGGAAAATTCTTTTTTTGTTTGAAAGGGTATACTTTGAAATTGATCCAAATGCCACCAAGTCAGGATCTGATGATGGGATCCTGGATAAATCGAGCGAACTCTTCAAATATTATAGGCACACCTATAGTGATTTGAGTATTTTTTATAGTAACTTGTGTAGTTGCATTCGAAAAGCACCATTAGTGAAGTGGACCTGATGATAAAGACCACAGATGGCCACTGGAACTACTCAATATAATAAGTAGGAATAAGAAGTATTTCATGGGTTCCGCTTCGATTACTTGAATATGGTTATTAAGCACAATATGCTCGTCACAATGCATATGGTGAAGTGAAGCTGATGGTGAAGCACCAGGAGAACTCAACAATTAACGGCCCAGCATTGGGAAAAGCAATATGTTGTAAAAGGTTATAAGTGGTTGAGATTAGGCTTTTGTAATTAGGTAAATTATAAATCGACCAACTAAAAAGAGTGAAATAAAAATTTTTTACCAAAAAATTTACTGTAGGGTTTACCGATTTTTTTTTTGTCAGCGTACTCTTTATTGTACAGTTGAGAATTCCAATCGGGGTATGGTAAATTTAATTGAGTGTTGAGTATTTAAAGATTGGTAAGTATTTAATCTTTAAGCCTACCTAACTGGTAGGTAGGTAGTCAATGATATTACGATATCCTTTCGCTAAATGAATACACCGGTGACAAGTTTTCAAGACGAGTTGGTAATGGTCTTCATCGCCGTCGTTACGAAGTCATCGTGAACCTCGTCCTGCGCTCAACAACAACTTAGTGTTTTTTTTTGCTAATTATAATATTAACTATAACCTCTTTGCAAACTTAAGTTTGGCAATTGCGCATTCTCTATAGGGCCATATTTATATGTGAAAGACAGTAGCCAACTGAAATTCGTCTCTATAATCAGGTTTGGCTGTAAGACACACACACAGGTGAAGAAATAGCTGCTGGGTCTTAACTACTTGGAAACATAAAACTTTTTAATTATGAAGTTTAGAAGACTTATACATAATATTACACACACTACTGCTCACAGTAACTCACCCTCACATCATGTACATATGTTATTAGGAATACAAAAATAAATAGCATAGCGAAAACAAAAATGAGACAACACACTCAATTTGGCACATGAACTCTCGCTCTTACGTGTACACCCACCCAGTGCCTGAGAAAAGGACCATCAATTTTATCCGATAAGGCGGCGAGGGTACTGTTGGTGCTGACTCAGAATCTCTGCAGCATCGAGGCACTTCGCTTAATCATGATGGCATAGAAATCATCCAGCCGCGCTTCAGCAAACATACCTGATGCCCTCCAAAACCAGCATTCTCAACACATTATTGTACTGAATCCGCACAGACACGGCGACAGAGACTGGATCCTGCGACACAGGGTACAGGATCCAGTCTCACATTAAAAATTGTAACACTTTTAAGAAAATAAACGGTATTGTATTGTATTTAGAAATACATATGTATATTTATCAATTGTCTAGTACTCATAGCACAAGCTCTGCTTAGTTTGAGACTAGATGGCGTTGTGTGAAAGTTGTGGAATATTATATTATTATTGTGTTGTATGGTATTATAAACGAGCGAAGCGTCAATAACCTAATGGATAAGGTGTCAGACTTGTGATCGAGAGGTCGCAAGTTTGAATTCCACCCATTACACTATTGCCGTGAACTCACTCCAGACACAAGCATATTTAGCTTAGTTGAAGGGGTTAACAAGATTGCTAGTAATGTGAAATCTATCCACATTACTAATTCAAATTCAAATATCTTTATTTCGAGCCACATAGCTCATATATGTAATTATGGTTAGTAAACCTTAAAACCTTAAAAAACTAGGGTTAGTACACAACACGATACGAAGACACATGTAATTGACAGCAGTGGACCATATATGGACAGTCCACTCTATCCGCGACCATCTTCAGAACCCTGTTGGGACTAGCCATGACACGAGCCACCAACGATGCTGCACGTTTGCGCATTATTTGACATCCCGTTGGTATAGTGGTCAGTGGCCCTGACTGCTATGCACGAGGTCGTGGGTTCGATTCCCACCTAGGACAAATGTTTGTGTGATGAGCACGATCATTTTTTCTTTGTCTGGGTATAATTTATCTATAATATGTATGTATTTAGAAATATATATGTATGTTTATCAGTTGTCTAGTACTCATACCACAAGCTCTGCTTAGTTTGGGACTAGATGGCGTTGTGTGAAAGTTGTGGAATATTATTATTTATTGTGCGCACAGCCAAGCTGTGGAATTCTCTGCCGGCTTCTGTGTTCACTGCCACTTATTGTGTGAAAACAATCAACACGCGCCGCTGCAAACATCCCTGACGCACTGCAACGCCATGGCAACCCCAACAGTTTTCTGAAAGCATTATTGAATTGGACACGGAGGGCCCCATACGATGCCTGCGAATACCTCTCCCACAAGCTGCACGTGTAGAAGGTGGTACAGAATGCTCTAAAGAGCGTAGTACAACGTGCAAACCTGCGGGCTATCATGTTCGCACGCACGGACAGGGCCCTCCGTTCCCTCTCTGTATCAGCATTGTCTTTGAGGGCAGTGGTGATCAAGTGACCGAAGTATTTAAATTGAGTCACTCGCTTCAGAGGAACACTGTTAGCCGTATAGAAGGCACATCTTGATTATACTTGGTACCCGCCTCAAAAACAATGTACTGACTTTTCTTGTCATTATACAATAAGCCATGTGTTGCCGCATAACTTTCACACATGGCTAATAACGTCCGAATACCACCGACTGACGCGCTGAGCAGCACCATATTGTCTGCGTAACTTAAATTATTGACACAGACACCATCAATATGACAACCGACATGATGACTGCTAAGCGCCTTAATCGGGACATTCATATACTTACTTTACTAATTGATATGGGTCCGATAAAACACCTGCCTACCGCACACTGTTGACCTGGCTTCCATACCAATGCTTAAAGATACTTAAAAACTCTTTAGGTAAGTTTATTGTTACAAGTACTAATAATCTTTTGTAAAAAAAAGAAAAAAAAAATAACCCCAACAAAGTTCCCACTTCTGGGACACATGGCTTTGTTGGGGTTTTTTTTTTCTTCTTTCTCTCATAAAGGAGGTCCTCTATGAGAGAGAATTGGGCGTTATCAACCACGCGGGCCCAGTGCAGTTTGGTGGACTTCGCATATCTTTGGATTTTTCAGTCCTAGGACGGCCTGGTTTCCTCGCTTAATTTTCCTTCACTGCTGTCAGAGTAGTTGGTGTTCCACCAAGCCCCTCCATCATCGGACTACAAGACAAACGGCGGCATCGTTACATGGTCGACATCCCACCCATACGCACAAAACGTTTTGGGTGTAGCTTAATTGTGCGTATAGCTAAGGAATGGAATTCCCTGCCGGAGTCTGTATTTCCTTATAGCTATAACCTGGGGGTGTTTAAGTCAAGAGTGAATAGATAACTTCTAGGTAAGCGTGCTACATCTTCGACCACATCATCGCTTACCATCAGGTGAGATTGTAGTCAAACGCGAGTATCATCAATAAAAAAGGTAAATCGACTGTGTACAATGTATACAAATATTAAATATAAAGAGGAAATTAATGAAACCGTCATTTTATTTTGTTTTTTAAGCTACCGAATTACGAATGCCTAAGAACTGATAAACTTTGAGGATTTTATAAGGTAATTATTGGAATAATGTTTGGATTTGTATGAAACAATGTTATTTTAGGGTTCTGCAGCCGAATGGCAGAAAACGGAATTCTTATAGATTCGTCATGTCTGTTGGTACAACTATTAGTACTATAGAGTGAAACTTGGTAGGTAGATGTATTCTGTGAACCGCTTTACTACTTTTATACAAAAAGGCCCGCCGCTGATTAAATTTTTTGTCAACGTGACTTTTTGTCACTTAGTCAAGTGCAATGAAAACTATACTGAGTGCGCTCATTATGGTGACGTGATAAAACGGTGACAAATAGTTGCAGCGGCGGGCAAGACCGGAGTGATGTCACTGTCACTCGCCCTGTACAATACTATGGCAGTCCGCTCACTGGTGACTTTTTGTCACTCAGCCGGCTCCGCGCGTTCGGAATAGACGTATGCTATTTAAAGTGTGTCTGTATTTTGTTTTTCAACCGACGAAAAAAAAAGGAGGAGGTTATCAAGTCGATGCGTATATTTTTTTTTGTGCTGGACCGATTTGGAAAATTCTTTTTTTGTTTGAAAGGGTACACTTCGAAGTTGGTCCCATTGTCACCAAGTCAGGATCTGATGATGGAATCCTGGAGAAATCGAGGGAACTCTTTAAATATTATAGGCACATCTGTAGTAATTTGAGTATTTTTTATAGTAACTTGTGTAGTTGCATTCGAAAAACACCATTTGTGAAGTGGACCTGATGATGAAAACCACAGATTTCCACTGGAACTACTCAATATATAAGTAGGAATAATAAGTATGTCATGTGCTCCGCTTCGATTACTTGAATGTGGTTATTAAGCACAATATGCTCGTCACAATACATATGGTGAAGTGAAGCTGATGGTGAAGTACCAAGAGAACTCCTTAACAATTAACGGCCCAACATGCGGACAAGCAATATTTTGTAAATGATTATAAGTAGTTGACATTTAGGCTTTTGTAACTAGGTAAATTAAAAATTGACCAACTAAAAAGAGTGAAATAAAAACTTTTTACCAAAAAATTAAACCTACTCCCAAAAACACTGCAAAGTGAAATATAACTTTAATTTCGGCACCGACACCGACACCGACTCCCTTTGCCGTCAACTTTTCTTCTGCTGGAATAGCTTTGCGAAATGTTGTATCTTGAAATGTAATCACAGGACCTACCAAAGCCAGCAACTCATCGAAAGAGTTTATAGACATACGAAGATAATTAAACATTTTTGGTGGATACTGACGTAATTCAGAATATAATATAGTGTAGAATTTTCCTTTAAATAATCTTTCCGTGAAGGTATACAGGATGCACCCAGTAGCGTTTTTTTCCGTTTCATTTTTCTTCTACGTATTTCAAGAGCACAAATCACGGCTACCTCGTTGAAGTCCATTACAAAAATGAACGCGATTTGTTACCCAAGAACAGATTCAGTGAGCGCATCGTAGGTGACAGCAGGTGACAGTAACAATAAGTCACGGTGACAAAAAATTGCAATCAGCGGCGGGCCAAAAAGATTAAGGAGACCTCATACATGGAAATGGAACTAAAAATAATTTTTCATCAAACCTATACATCTATATCATCATCATTATCAACTGCTTAGCCTTAGACCCCAGCTATGTTGGGGCGGCTTTTAGTCTAACTGGGCACAATGGAGTACTGGTGTTTTACATGGAGTGACTGACTGTCTGACCTCCACAACCCAATAGCTGGGTAACTAGATATCCCTTAGCAAGACCAGTTTATTTTTTACCCGACTGCGCCAGAAGGAGGGTTATGTTTTTCGAGAGTATGTATGTATGTATAATTGTTTGGCACGCTCTGTGGCCTGAACGGCTCGACGGATTTTAGCTTGAGAGGTATCGTTAGATTCGTATTGACTGTGAAAGTGACACTGGGTATATCAAAATAAAAAAAACAAAATGGCGGATTTTTGGCACCATATTATGCCTTCAAAAAGTTTTTTTTTCTCAAAACATGTATGTATGTATAATTGTTTGGCACGCTCTGTGGCCTGAACGGCTCGACGGATTTTAGCTTGAGAGGTATCGTTAGATTCGTATTGACTGTGAAAGTGACACTGGGTATATCAAAATAAAAAAAAAACAAAATGGCGGATTTTTGGCGCCATATTATGCCTTCAAAAAGTTTTTTTTTTCTCAAAACCTATCGAGTGGGGTATCAAAATAAAGGGTTTTAAAAGGTGATTACAAACATATACAACTTATATGGTTAAAAGTAATTCAAAGTGACAAATCGTAAAAAACACGTATCATGAACTAAATCGTCTGCGAAATCTTTACATTTATAAACTAAAAAGCTGGAAATAAAAAAAAAGTAATTAAAAAAATTAAAAAACCCGACTTCAACCTTATACTAAAACTAACTGAAAAGCTAATAAAAAATTAAAATGGGCTTGTTTTTATTAGCTTTTCAGTTAGTTTTAGTATAAGGTTGCAGTCGGGTTTTTTAATTTTTTAATTACTTTTTTTTATTACTGATGAGCCCACTCTTGACCTCGATCCCGCGTGATGGTAAGCGATAGATGAGGTCGAAGATGGGACGAGTGAGCCCAGAAGATGCCTATTTACTCGTGCTTTAAAGGCTGAAAGGTCATAAGTGACAGGGAATACAGAAGCCGGCAGAGAATTCCGCAGCTTGGCTGTGCGCACAATAAATGTGGAGGAAAAGCGCTTGGTACGACAAGATAGTATATCAACCAAGTGTGGGTGATACCCAGCCGTGCGTCTGGTAGACCGGTAGTGAAAGGGAGATGGAGGAATCAAGGATGGAGGTCATGGAGCTCCTGCGCACACTCCTCGAAGTACAATCTATAGAAAACCGACAGGCGAGCAACGGTTCGCCGATGAGCCAGGCTATGAAGCTTGACTATGAAGCCGGTGAGCAGATTTTCTATCTTCTGCCTACATGTAACGACTTTAAATTATTTCCGAATGGCAGCGTGACTAACGGTTAAACCGTTGCTTAGAGCCGGATTAACCCTGTCAGAGGCCCTAAGGCAATGGCATTCTCGGGGCCCCTTTTCTTACTTTGACTGACCAAATCGTGTGTGAACTGAGGAAACGCACATTAAGGGCTGCGGTTTTTAATATATTTGTTTACTTATTCCCAGATCTGTTCTAAAATTGTTTTAATTCTACTACTAAATCTAACGATTTGTATTTTGTGAGATAACGGTGAGGTCCCTAAGTTCACACGCACATCAAATTCTCGTTCGAAGAAACATGTTTTCTTGGTGCGTGCAATGGGCCTGAGCCCCTAGTTGATGCGGGGCCCCTAGGCAGTTGCCTACTCCGCCTAATGGTTAATCCGACCCTGCTGTTGCTCGATAAACCGCTTACTTTCCGAGGCTCGCAAGGATCTTAATATGTTAAGATTGTCACAACCGATAAAAAAATGTGCTCTAAATTTTAATGAATACCTTCAACGAAAATTGGTTTGAACGAGAGATAAGCACATACTTGAGACATATCACATTTTCAAAAGCCGCAAATATAAACGCTATTCTAAGCTTGCTAATACGGAACCCTTCATGGACGAGTCCGATACGCACTTTGCAGCTTTTTCCTGATTAACGCAGTTGAGACTGCCTCCTGAAAAATAAATTAAGAGAAAATAATCACTCAGTCCTTTATTAATAAAATCTCAATTCACTACAACAATGAAGTGCCTCAATTAAGTCTTATAAAATAGATGAAGTATAAGAAACTCTTGAAAATAATTATAACAAGTACCTCTTCTTTTTATAATGATCTTTAAGAGCTTCTTATAAATGTTGAATACTAGTACTTAATTATTTTTAAGATATACTTCGGACGACTTACTTATTTAGGTACAAAAAATACCCAAGGAATATTAACCAATAGCTGCTACACGCAACTTCGTTCGCGTGGGAGGATTTGCCCCGTAAACCCCGATCCCGTAGGAATTCTGGTAAAAAATCTATCCAGTAGATCTGGAGATTAGCGTGTACAAACAGACCGACAGACTATTTTTTATTTTTTTGCCGTGTTACCGTTTCTTAACCCACTTCAATTATTATTTTTGTATAAAATTTAAATATACAGACACACTTTTTTTACTGTTTTATTATATGTATAGGTATAGATAAAGGCTTGTATTTATTCTAAATAGTTCTATAGTATGAAATATGAGAGCAGTGGTGGTCCAATGATTGACTGATGACGTGTGGTGTAATATTTAGAAGTGAAATTGTTACGGACAGACGGAGTTACTTTTGCAACTACTCGTATTGTTAGGGACTAGTTGGGAAATCAAACGTCGTTCTATAATAACCCTTCCTTTGCAGTCGAGTAAAAATAAGAACTTGATTTTGTACTGAGTGTCTGCGCGGAGTAAACGCTTTCAACAGTGAATACATCTCTTTGATTTGTATGCAAGAAATATTAAACTCGTACTTTAAAGACTTAAATCTTGTTTTGTTTTAAATAATCGGAGAGCAAAACAAAGTTAACGGGCTAGCAGACAGGCGGGAGACGGAAATCCAATTATATCCTGCCGAGCAAAACATAAACGAGGCCAGACACTTGAGAAACTGGGATTTGAACTGTGAAAAGTATGGAACAAAGATTTATTTCATCAGAACCGGATTGAGAAGTTTTAAAGTTATCGAGATTAACTAAAAGGGGTTATAGCTTTTAGGAGCAGACGCTAAAAGGTACTCCTTTGCCGGCAGCATTGCCTCGCTGGAAGATGAGAGACAGAGTGAATATTGTGGTCTGGCTTGGTTTCTACACAGACTAATCCATGAGACCACTACGCGCGTTGTTCTTCATCATTCTCGTAGATGTAATAGACCTATAATATTCCGACTGCTAGGACACTGGCCTCTTTTCTATAAAATAAAAAATAAATAAAAATAAAATTCATTTATTTCAGGTCCAAGACCCATATAAAATAAAATAAAAATACACAAATTAAAACAATTGCTCGGCTTCCTAATTTAAAATACAAAGGGAGAAATTTACATACAAAAAGATTCAGATATATTAAAAGTCAATTAAGTTAATAATAATAAATAAAAAAAATAAAAAAATCATGTCAAATTATCAAATTAAATGTCAAATTAAATTCCAAATTAAAAGTCACATTAAATTACCAAACTACAGCTATAATAGAAAATGTCAAATTATTATTATTTTTTATTTACATTAACAATATGCCGGTCACAACAGTGTCTCACATAAAGACAATCGAGCCTCCCCGCAATCATTGCCAGGACAGAGTTGGAGCTGTCTCGCACCCTGCGCACCAAGGACGCGCACCGCTTGCGCATGGTGGCGTGGAAACAGTCGGTGCGCGCTTCCGAAAACATGCCCGAGGCGCTGCAGAAACGAGGCAGACCCAACACTGCTCTGAACGCATTGTTATACTGGACGCGGAGGGCATTGTAGCTAGCTTGTGTATAGCGAGCCCACAGGCTGCAGGCAGGCTATGAGTGGGATGCGCCGTAATCCACCAGGCTGGCCAAGTGCGGATTGGTGGTGTGGTGGTTGCATGTGTTCAGATTCTTGTTCCTAGGACATACCGGTTCCCTTCACCGTTTTGAAAGCAGTGGTTACTTTTTTATTGGTCTGCGGCAGTGGTGATGATAGAAATTATGCCTAGTTAGGTGCCCGAGTTCGAACCCTGACCTACAACTCGTAAATCGTGCCCGTAACCACTGGGCCATCACTATTCGCCTACAGATTATCACATAGATGTATGTATATTTAAAATGAATTATGTATTTAATAGAGATAAATCTGCTAAATACCAACTGGACGCGCTTGAGTCAATCGAGAAGCGGGCCAAGAGACTCATTGGCAACGATGCACTGGTCGAGTCAAAGCTCCAGAGCCTTGAACATCGACGACGAGTTGCAAGTCTATCGGTTTTCTATCGGTTACATTTCGGGGAGTGTGCGATGGAATTACACAATCTAGTTCCACCAAGCCCGTTCCATCATCGGACTACGAGACAAACGGCGAAGCGCCATCGTTACATGGTGGACATCCCACCCATACGCACAAAACGTTTTGGGAATACCTTCATTATGCGTACGGCTAAGGAGTGGAACTCCCTGCCGGAGTCTGTGTTTCCCGATAGCTATAACCTAGGAGTCTTTAAGTCAAGAGTAAGTAGGTTACTTTTAGGTAAGCGTGCTCCATCTTGACAGACCTCAGACAGAAGACAGACTTGAAGCGTGACCACATCATCACTTACCATCAGGTGAGATGGTGGTCAAACGCGAACCTATTTTAAATAAAAAAAAAAAAGAGTTTTTTGATTTAAAAGTTCTAAGAGAGAATAGGTTACTTCTAGGCAAGCGGGCTTCATCTTCGACCACATCATCGCTTTACATCAGGTGAGATGGTGGTCAAACACAAGCCCATCAACAATAAAAAGAAAAGATTCGTAATTTTGGCGGACTAACAAACCTTGTGAAACTAAAAGTTAAATTAAATATAAAGTAGAACTATTGCTTTTAGCTTTTGCGATGAGACTTTTGTATGTGGACCCATTCCACCATCGGACTACAAGACAAACGGCGCCATTGTTACATGGTGAATATCATAGAACAGATAAAAGAGGTTAGAAAGGAAATAGGTCCTGATTTGCATGAGAACGCGTATCGCCGCTTGTCTCCCCGCTCTTTAGCTCTACTACAAGCAAGAGGCCCGTTACGTATGCGAATTACGCACACAAATAAATTACACACACTTAAATCGAGAGCTTGCTACTGATTGTAACTCACTGTTGATAAACATGCGCCGTGCATCACGGCCAATCCGGTCAAAGGACAAAACGTCAGTGGTTGAAGTGTGGCGCATGCAGTACATTGTAGCTTGGACTTGGTCATTGCGTTGATTAAGCGAGTAGGTACACAACGGGCAATGTATACTTTTTGTAACTTGTTGCAATAATGTTGTTAATGTTCGGAATTTCATAGTGATCAGAATATTTTTATGTTTTTACAAATAAAATTGTAATTAAATGGTTTTTTCGACTTAATAGATATACCTCCTCGCTCTATACTTGCGGTCTGACTTTTTGTTTTACAGGTTATAATTGCACAACACGGCATTTTAAAGCAGAGCTCTGTGTTCCGAAGTAATCCGAAGCGCACTAAACGCGGTGAATGAATTAATCGGTCGCGCTATGATTGTCGTATCATAAATGTGGCGCGCTCGCCACGCCCACATTACCATTCCAACCTTATTCATCTATTCCGTGGTGGATATCCCACCCATACATATGCACAAAAAATTTTTCCTAATAGCTATAATCTGGGGGTCTTAAAGTCAAGAGTGTGTAGCGACATCTATCTCGCGACACATACAAACTAAACTATAGAAATCCTGTATCGCGCAAGCAGAGTTTACCGCAAACCTAGCATACATAAAAATCACCCGATCACAAACATCGGGCAGTTGCCCCAGACAAAAACTGGTCGAAGAATCCTCCCTTTTTAATGGGGATGCGGGACTTTACACCCTGTTCCGCATATCCCCAAAAGTGAATAGGTTACGTCTAGGTAAGCATGCTTCATGTTCGACCATATCATCGCTTACCATCGAGTGTACTACGCCAGCTCGACAAATAGATGTGCGCTTAACGCTTATGCGACAAAACTGTACTGCGACTCACCATAGTTCGAATGCAATCAGGTAAGATGGTGGTTAAACTGTCTATCTTTAAACAACCGTTAGTTACCCACACAAATATCAAAAAACGATCACCACTAAATATCGATAAATCCCCATAACATATTTCGATTCAATTTCCAATTTACAGACTGACAGGCAATATTTTTACACCTCAACAAAAACATAACGACATATTCAAAAAATCGAACACGCCATTTTGAAATATTCTCGTACAATAATGTCCATTGTTTGGGCACACTACAGCCGATAAAATAAAGAACTTTTATTTCTGCTCGTGGAACATCGGCTAATAAAAATAACAAAGAGCTCCAGAAACTTTCGAGTCGGTAAGTTTGAAGTTCCCCGCTTAATAATTCAGTTTTTGTTTTCGTTCCAAAAATATCTGGAGGTCGAAACTATAAAAATGAAGTTGAAGTGAGGTTTCGATTATATTTGGTGGTGATTTTAGGGTTCCGTTGCTTTTATGTAAAACCAAACACTGATTACGATCACTTCGTTTGTGTCGTTAAAAGAAAGCATCTACTTCATTGATGTATTAAAAGGAGGAAGATATGTTACGCGCTAACATCACAATCAGTAAACCTGGGCTCGGCGCACGAATACATGCACGGAAACTCACACATCTGTGTTCAGTGTCATCATCAGTCCCAAACCTACAGTTACCGATAGACAAGGACAGAGATAGGAATCGCCTCAGCTGCCGAATGTTTGCGATTATGAATAAAATGAGATTGCATAATTAGAAAAATAAGAGACATGGGTTATGGGATGTATTAGGTAAACCTAATACATCCCATAACCCATGTCTCTTATTTTTCCTCCTGGTGTAATTAAAACACTGTTCAGCTACACAAGAAGTCATTTTGATACGTATTTATTCCAAAAAAATCCTTAAAAACACGAAGAGACGAGAATTTCTTGGGCTGTGTGATCAACAACGTTCCGTGCGCGACTGAGCGCCAACTACGGGCAATCACTTAGTTTAGTAGGACCAAACGCTGTGTCTAGTCCCGTATCTTCCTCCTTTTAATACATCAATGATCTACTTAGCCTTTTCCCAACCATGTTAGAGTCGATTTCAAGTCTAACCAGTTGCGGCTGAATACCGTTGTTTTACATGGAGGAACTGCCTGTCTGACTCCATAACTTAGCAACTGGTAAACACGACACCACTTGGCAAGACTGGTGTAAGATTTTCTGTTTTCTGACTACCCGTAGAGGCTGTCAAATATGTACAAATGACAGCCGGGACTAGGGTTGCCATACGACCGGAATTTTCCGAACACGTCCGGTAATATAGGCATTTGTCCGGAATGCGGTGGGGAATCCTAAACCGACCGGAATTTTACAATTGAATGAAAGAGTGAAACATAAAAAAAATATAATGATTTATTTCAAATTAAAGAAAGTCAGGAATTTTCATCAAATGTCCGGAATTTACTCCGGATTTTCGATTTTTTGGTCTGGCAACCCTAGCCGGGACCCGCATACCGCATACCCGATACGCAATAAGCTTACAGAGCCCTGCGCACCCAATATAATAACGTCTTTAGGAGGCTGCTGGGGCTGCCGTGGCGCTGCAGTGCGTCTGGCATGTTTGCAGAAGCACATACGAACGTCTTTCAGACTATAATCCGTAAAAGGCAGCTTCACTGTTGCAGCGCTTACGAAGCAGCGGCAACAGCCTCCTCAGAACAATCGCGGCGAGATTTGACTGCCCTATTCAGCGACACTGGATAGAGGTAGCGATAGGTTTAAGTTGAATGTATGTTTTATTTTATTTTTGTATTCCTATTCTTTTAGTTATGTCTTTGTCTTTTTCTTGTACTAACATAGCATAAGGTTAAATTGTTACTAACACTATGGACTAAGTCTGAAATAACTCTGCTTCAACTATTTGTTTAGAAAATAATGCATTTTGACTGGTGGCCATCCTGATATCAAGAGGCGGTACATTCCACAAAATAATAGACTGTATATAGAAGGAAGAATGAATAAAATCAGAAGTATGAGAAGGAGAGAGTAAGAGAAGATTCGTTTAGTTAAAACCCCTAAAGTTAAATTTACCAAACAATCTACGCGAACGGTTACAGTTGTTTTGGTAATATTAATCAAATGTTATCATAATATTATCGCTGGGTTAGAGACGAGATCTTCCTTATACGGAATAGATATTGTCTTGGTTCATTAAACTGAGAGAGAATTCTTAGTAGCTGCTACGTCTTTCGTTTCTCGGAAAATGGTGTAAGATATATCGGCGCAAGTACAATAATTTGTCTATTAAAATAATTGAAATGATTAAAGTTTAATAATTTGTTTGTTTTACAAACTATTAATTGATTTTTAAGACGTAAAATTAACGTTTAACATGTTTCAACTCAAAGCATTGTAATTTAAGTAGTTTAATATTTAACTAGAAAATGTGGGTACATGTGTGACAATCCCTCTATATAAGGCCGCACTGTGAGCGCTAGATTCATTCAGATTCATTCTTGTTCGAGTCGCTGGACAGTGCGGACCACTCTGTAAAGTCGTTACGCTGTCAGTTGAATAAACGAGTCTCCGGTAACATTAACAAGTGCTTTTATTTGAAAACCAAACATGAGTGATCACCAAGACAACATTCGTGACGTCGGCTGACCTGACGTCACACTTTTTAAAAACACATACGAAGCTGTCTCTCCGTCAGATACAATATCAGGAACACGGATCGAGTTTGCGAGTTGATCGTCTAACTTTTTTAGGTATTTTCAGTTAAGAACGTATGATACGGCTTCATTACGTGGTGGAAATCCCACCCAAACGCACAAAACGTTTTGGGAATACTTTCATTGTGCTTACGGCTAGCCAAGGAGTGGAATTCCCTGCCGGATTCTGTGTTTCCTGATAGCTTTAACCTGGGGATCTTTAAGCCCAGAATGAATAAGTTACTTCTAGGTAAGCGTCTTTCATCTTCGACCACTTTGTCGCTTACCATCAGAAAGCTAATCTATCTATACTAATATTATATAAAATATTAATAGTTCAAAAAACAAAACACGCTTTTTTTACTGCATCAAAAAGCCAAGCCATCTTCCAGTCCCATCATCAAACCAGCTCAATGGTATCATAATAATCATATGTACTCGTAATCAGGTGAAATGGACAGAATATGTTAAGACGATCTAATGAGCCCGAACTCGATATGTTTACTAGTAGACAGTCCAAGGTTCCATCAGTCACCTTCCGATTCCATCATCAGACCAGCTCGTTGGTACCATGAGTAGGTACCATATTATGATATGGTACTGTCATCTAATCTACATATAATTGCCAAGTTTCATGATGATACAACAATTAGAAGTGCGTGTAATTCAGATTCTTAGATTTTATTACATAGTTTATTACAGCTCAACCTAACAGACGCGTGTTCATAAAACGCACTAATCTTTTAAAATATAGTATGGAAGTAGCTTTAAGCTTAAGGAAGGCTACATTTTCCATCATTCTATGTTAGTAAAATTATGATGAACTAAACACAAATCTAATATATTTCTCTCAGCATCATCTTATGTCGGTATCGGAAATGCTGCCTCTGTCAATATTGCACAAACCATTTCGCAAAGCACTACTATCACTCTCATGATCTTTTTATTATTTAATTGTACCTACGCCACCTGCTCGACGTCCGTAAGTACGGCTACTGGAATCCAGCAGAATACCAGCGTCAGGCATATTTGCCTGGCACATGCTGAGCTGGACTCCCATTTGGTGCAATTTGGAGACACGCACCACACCGATTTATATTTTTAAAGGTTGTTTCTTTTTAGGGTTCCGTAGTCAACAAGGAACCCTTATAGTTTCGCCATGTCCGTCTGTCTGTCCGTCTGTCCGCGGTTTAGCTCAAAAAATATTGGTACTAGAAAGTTGTAATTTGGCATGAGTATACATGTTAATGACGCCAAAAAAGTAGTAAAATAAAATTTTGAAAAAAACAATTATTTAGGGTACCTCCCCTAAAAAATTGTCATCCCAAAGTGGGATGACAATTTTTTTTTTACGTCCTTCCCATAATGTGGGATATCGTTGGATAGGTCTTTCAAAAATATTAGGGGTTTGGCATGACCGTTTTTTTATTAAGTAAACCGTTCGTGACTTATCAAGCTTTAAAGTAACAATTTTCGTTAGAGTCAAGTGTCCCGCCCCCTCTATCAACTAAACGGTTGTAGTTAGAAATTCAAATGTCACGGCAGTAGTACCTATATATAACGAAGTTTAAAGGAAAACTATCACACATAAGTGGGCTTTACAAGTTTACGAGTAATAGTCGCCCAATTGTATTTGACTCGAAAATTTCGAACAACTCCATAGAAATGTCGATAGATGGCGCTAAGCGTCGCTAGTTTTAAGGAAATAATTAGAACAAATGGCCCTAAATAGTCTAGTTCAAACCCAGGTTTTGGTGTGTATAGGTATAGCAACCCACGGTATTGACATTGCTGGAGGTGACCACTGTGAAGCAGTAATTGTCGAAATAAGGCCGTGCGCGCACTTCGTTGCGTTTTGGAAACGCAAAATTTGTGAAATTTGTGAACACAAAGCTCCCCCAGGAAACTACTTCCTCAATTTTATATATTATTATTTTTTTGTGACTATTGAATAATGTAGCTCTGTGTCCTGTATTTAAATTCAAAACACCGGCTATGACAAGTTTTATACAAATCTCTAAAAAAAGTTAAAACTTTCCGTGCAAAATTGTCGGATCAGGTGAGGATTTGTATAGGAAGTCAAATTAGTTAGGTAGTCATGTTTGACTTTTAGTTAGAGCATGGTACGAAACGACCAGTCAGCGAATACGACACGCACTTGGCTGTTATAAAAACTACGGAACCCTACACTGAGCGTGGCCCGACACGCACTTGACCGGTTTTTTTCGTTTATAATATTTTTGATTGTATGTATATGTTTGTTCTGTTCTTTTTTTCTGTAATTTATGTGTTATATGTTAATGTGCTTTTGTGTGTTGTGTCTTCTATTGACCAATAAAAGTTTTATCTATCTATGTCATTGCAAAAAAATGAATGCTATGTTTATATCGTTAGTCCACGGAAACGAAGCATAGAATCTGCGCGCCAAAAATAATCACTGACACGTATATATGGTGGCATTGAATGGGAGTCTAGATCTCTTCCTGACAATAATTATATTCAAGCCTAATCTCAAGGCTGCTTATCTATATAAGCAGATAAGCACGGGAGATGTAAACTGTACTTAGTTGAGTCACAACTGGAACTGGTGTAAATTATCAGTGTGGAGTGTGGAGATCTTGATCACATAATTTTTTAAAGAGAACTGGCAATGTGGGTAGATTTGACATGACTAGCAATCTTGTTAACCCCTACTTGTGTCTGGAGTAGGTTCACGGCAATCCAGGGACGGCGAACTTGGGGATGCCCGCCGTCCTCTATAACACGAGATTCGAGATGGCGGTGCGTTTTGTTCCACGCTCCCCCTTCTCAGTAGTCACAGGGGAAGCAAAACACCTCACTCCCTCCGCTTAAAGAGATGGGGCCCGCAGATGCGGGCCGGCACTAGTCGGGGGCCGCGCTGAAGAATACTTATGTGCTCCCGCACCCCCGGCGCATGTGTACGAGCGAACACGGGGTAGTTTTAGTCAGTATGAGTCTGACAGACCGTTTCGGCCGCCCCAGTGCGGAGGACATCCATGAAGATTTCCACCTCGGAACAAAATAAGGTTCACGGCAACTGTGTAATGGGTGGGGTTAGTCATTAAGCTATTGTCATATTAGACTATTTGATTGCCCTGTTACCAAATATTACTTACAAGTGGAGGATTTTGCTACCCAAAGTCGCGTTAGCGTACTTAATGTCTGTAAATCTTTGCAATAGAGAAACATAATTAGGCATGGGTACAATAAAGAAATAATACAAATAAATAACTATTTTATCAGAATATCTTATATATAAAAATCTCATGTCAAAGTGTTTGTTACGTACCAAACTCCTCCGAAACGGCTTGACCGATTTTAATGTCGTAGTTTGGCCGGTCAGCTAGTAAATATATTAAACATTGTGTTTTAAAATATGTGTTGCAAATGTTATCTATTTGTAAAATTGTGTGTTTAATTTCAACAGAAGAGGCGTGAACTGCCGTCTGAAAGAATCATTAGATTGATTTACATCAAACAGGATTGTTTCGGACGGACCAAATCCTCACCAGCATTTATCTCTAAAAAGTTTAAAACCAATGTTGCTATCTGCCTGTCTGTTTCTTCTCGACACGTACGGATAACGTTTTCGCCAATAGAAAGCGCGATAGACGAGGTACGTTTGTGTATATAATTAGCGCAATGACAAAGCCGGGACGGGTCGCTTGTCTAAAGGGTTAGCAAGCAATAAGGGTTGCCGCACACGGGCTTCACGCCACAGCCACAAACGCCGCCACGAGAAGCTAGAAGCGGCTACAAAGGTAGCTGAAGCGCGCGACAGCCACTTTGTGGCCGTGGTCGACACTTACGGTCGGTGGCTGCTACTTTTTTTAACCCATGCATGCAGTATCATAATGGACTCGGACGAAGGAAGAAGGTATAATCGCGCTGCTTCTGATAAATAAAATGTCATCGTAGAAGACTTGAACGGGTTGACTGAAGTAAGGGAGAGAAGGGTGGGGAATCGCGCGAGTGGCGTATGGCGGAGTTTTGTGTCGGCGTTTCGTGGCCGGTGCGGGCCACAGGAAGCGAGCAGCGACGATTTGTAGCGTGTGGCGACCACCGGCGTCAACCGTGTGCGGTGAGTCCATATAAAATGTATGAAAACTACAGGAAATATGTGGCGTCGTTTTGTGGTTGTCGCCGGTTGCCCGTGTGCGGGGACCCTAACATCATCCCCTGCTTAGCCTTTTCCCAACTATGTTGGGGTCTGCTTCCAGTCTAACAGACTATCAGACCTCCACAACCCAGAAACTGGTTAACCCAAGACTTTCCGTAACGACTGTCAAAGATATCCAAATGAAAGTCGGAACCAACAGCTAAACGTCCTTTCTGAGGCACGGGGGTATCACACCACCAACTTCCAAACTCCGGGCTACTACTGAGAAATTTCTTATAAAAGACCCCAGTAGTACTTTTTGCCTAACCCAGGAATTGATCCCGAGAACTTAACTACTACTGTTTACTATTTGACTCCAATTGGAGGGGTGACAAAATTGCTTGTTATGTGAATTCTACCGTAATATGTAATGTCCTTACTTTGGTATTGTTCGTCAAATTGTTGAGCTCCTTAAGTTCTAAGTTGAGCTACACGATAACTGACAAATGCATGCACTGTCTGGACAGGTCCGCTCAAATTTGCATGGTTATTTCCTCAAAAGAATACCACAGACATGAACCTACATGCTTCTCATATATAAATACAAATTGTCTGGACTTTAAAAGAGACTTTGACCTCTGAGTTTGTTTCGGTGTTTCTTCTCAGAGTAGTCAGTTAGGAAATACCGGCCTCATCTAGCTAAACTAAACTTAACACGCAAAAAACATGACGTGTAAAAGTGTTATTTATAACCAATTTACAAAATAAATATTTCATTTCATTTGATTTCATTTTCACTTGCAAATTCTCTTTTTTTTTTTAAAAGCAATGAACAGTAATTTTTCCATCACAGACAGACAACAACGTTTTATTTAAAAACATTAATGCAAAACAATGATAGAACTAACGAGTAATCCTGTCAAATCGCCCGATCAAATCAATTTATCTACAAAATCTGACAAACAGTCATAACAATCAATTAACGTTATTCATGATTATCATCATTACGGACGAGGGTATTGTTTTGATTCAACAATAACAGACAAATAGTATTACTGTGAGTGGTTGATTCAATGATTAATGAAACGACTGGACTGGATTGAAATTTGAGGGTTGTGGGTGTTATGACGATTGAGTTTTATGAACTGGCAATGTGGGTAGATTTGACATGACTAGCAATCTTGTTAACCCCTACTTGTGTCTGGAGTAGGTTCACGGCAATCCAGGGACGGCGAACTTGGGGATGCCCGCCGTCCTCTATAACACGAGATTCGAGATGGCGGTGCGTTTTGTTCCACGCTCCCCCTTCTCAGTAGTCACAGGGGAAGCAAAACACCTCACTCCCTCCGCTTAAAGAGATGGGGCCCGCAGATGCGGGCCGGCACTAGTCGGGGGCCGCGCTGAAGAATACTTATGTGCTCCCGCACCCCCGGCGCATGTGTACGAGCGAACACGGGGTAGTTTTAGTCAGTATGAGTCTGACAGACCGTTTCGGCCGCCCCAGTGCGGAGGACATCCATGAAGATTTCCACCTCGGAACAAAATAAGGTTCACGGCAACTGTGTAATGGGTGGGGTTAGTCATTAAGCTATTGTCATATTAGACTATTTGATTGCCCTGTTACCAAATATTACTTACAAGTGGAGGATTTTGCTACCCAAAGTCGCGTTAGCGTACTTAATGTCTGTAAATCTTTGCAATAGAGAAACATAATTAGGCATGGGTACAATAAAGAAATAATACAAATAAATAACTATTTTATCAGAATATCTTATATATAAAAATCTCATGTCAAAGTGTTTGTTACGTACCAAACTCCTCCGAAACGGCTTGACCGATTTTAATGTCGTAGTTTGGCCGGTCAGCTAGTAAATATATTAAACATTGTGTTTTAAAATATGTGTTGCAAATGTTATCTATTTGTAAAATTGTGTGTTTAATTTCAACAGAAGAGGCGTGAACTGCCGTCTGAAAGAATCATTAGATTGATTTACATCAAACAGGATTGTTTCGGACGGACCAAATCCTCACCAGCATTTATCTCTAAAAAGTTTAAAACCAATGTTGCTATCTGCCTGTCTGTTTCTTCTCGACACGTACGGATAACGTTTTCGCCAATAGAAAGCGCGATAGACGAGGTACGTTTGTGTATATAATTAGCGCAATGACAAAGCCGGGACGGGTCGCTTGTCTAAAGGGTTAGCAAGCAATAAGGGTTGCCGCACACGGGCTTCACGCCACAGCCACAAACGCCGCCACGAGAAGCTAGAAGCGGCTACAAAGGTAGCTGAAGCGCGCGACAGCCACTTTGTGGCCGTGGTCGACACTTACGGTCGGTGGCTGCTACTTTTTTTAACCCATGCATGCAGTATCATAATGGACTCGGACGAAGGAAGAAGGTATAATCGCGCTGCTTCTGATAAATAAAATGTCATCGTAGAAGACTTGAACGGGTTGACTGAAGTAAGGGAGAGAAGGGTGGGGAATCGCGCGAGTGGCGTATGGCGGAGTTTTGTGTCGGCGTTTCGTGGCCGGTGCGGGCCACAGGAAGCGAGCAGCGACGATTTGTAGCGTGTGGCGACCACCGGCGTCAACCGTGTGCGGTGAGTCCATATAAAATGTATGAAAACTACAGGAAATATGTGGCGTCGTTTTGTGGTTGTCGCCGGTTGCCCGTGTGCGGGGACCCTAACATCATCCCCTGCTTAGCCTTTTCCCAACTATGTTGGGGTCTGCTTCCAGTCTAACAGACTATCAGACCTCCACAACCCAGAAACTGGTTAACCCAAGACTTTCCGTAACGACTGTCAAAGATATCCAAATGAAAGTCGGAACCAACAGCTAAACGTCCTTTCTGAGGCACGGGGGTATCACACCACCAACTTCCAAACTCCGGGCTACTACTGAGAAATTTCTTATAAAAGACCCCAGTAGTACTTTTTGCCTAACCCAGGAATTGATCCCGAGAACTTAACTACTACTGTTTACTATTTGACTCCAATTGGAGGGGTGACAAAATTGCTTGTTATGTGAATTCTACCGTAATATGTAATGTCCTTACTTTGGTATTGTTCGTCAAATTGTTGAGCTCCTTAAGTTCTAAGTTGAGCTACACGATAACTGACAAATGCATGCACTGTCTGGACAGGTCCGCTCAAATTTGCATGGTTATTTCCTCAAAAGAATACCACAGACATGAACCTACATGCTTCTCATATATAAATACAAATTGTCTGGACTTTAAAAGAGACTTTGACCTCTGAGTTTGTTTCGGTGTTTCTTCTCAGAGTAGTCAGTTAGGAAATACCGGCCTCATCTAGCTAAACTAAACTTAACACGCAAAAAACATGACGTGTAAAAGTGTTATTTATAACCAATTTACAAAATAAATATTTCATTTCATTTGATTTCATTTTCACTTGCAAATTCTCTTTTTTTTTTTAAAAGCAATGAACAGTAATTTTTCTATCACAGACAGACAACAACGTTTTATTTAAAAACATTAATGCAAAACAATGATAGAACTAACGAGTAATCCTGTCAAATCGCCCGATCAAATCAATTTATCTACAAAATCTGACAAACAGTCATAACAATCAATTAACGTTATTCATGATTATCATCATTACGGACGAGGGTATTGTTTTGATTCAACAATAACAGACAAATAGTATTACTGTGAGTGGTTGATTCAATGATTAATGAAACGACTGGACTGGATTGAAATTTGAGGGTTGTGGGTGTTATGACGATTGAGTTTTATGAATTTTGCTCGCGGCTTCTTTCGCGTGGGCCGTTTTTCCCGCGTAAGTCCGGATGCCATGGGAGTTCCGGGATAAAAAGTAGCCGTTGTGTTATTCCAGGATGTCAGCTATCTACTTACCAAATTTTATTGAGATCCGTTCAGTAGTTTTTGCGTGAAAGAGCAACAAACATACATATGTCCTCACAAACTTTCGCATTTATGATATTTTAGTAGGATTAGTAGGACTAGTTGTGCCCCACGGTTTCACCCGCGTTAATTTGAGGAAAAACCTTCAAAAATTGTACATTCCATCATTCTACTTAGTACATTACTTTAAGCCGTATTTTCTCGCAGAGCACTCGTCGTACTTAAGCATAAATTTGGTGCGGAGTTAATTTAAAATCATGATATCTCCTAAGATAGTCATTGAAATCAAATGATCTCAACTGCCATTTTGTACTAAATTAAATACTTGTGATGAATAACGTATTTATTTGGAGGAGGATTGGATATCATGTTTATTAAAAGACCTTCGCAAATAATGCATAATTTTTAAACAAATTGGATTATCATAAAAAAGTGTAGCGAGTCAACGTAATATGCCGTCGTGGACCTTTTTTTAGAATTATTTACTTAAGTTAGAGAGGAGGATTGTTTCTATCTAACCCAATAAGATTTTAATAAAAAAATAAAATTCACTTGTTTCACTTAAAACAGCAATGTAAATAAAACTCGAAACGTCACCTGCTCAGCTGTTTTGCTAGAGTTAATTTGCGAGGTCAACACAGCTGATCAGGTAGCTCTTTCGAGTTTTATTTACATTACTGTTTTAAGTGAAACAAGTGAATTTACTGTTTTGTTTTTGCGTCGTATTTTCAACGCAGGGAAGTCCAGAATCATGTACTGAATCCATGGTAAGCGGTTACGCGTCGATGTACCTGCCACCCTGTAGTACGCAGGCCTCCTTTGAGAGGGAATGAGTCGTAATCCGCCATGACGCGACGGCCCAGTGTGAGTTGGAATTGGGATGTCACATGTCATAACATTTTTGGATCTTGGACATTTTCGTTTCTTTCACCGATTTAGAGCAGAGGCGATGATATACATTACACTAAGCAATGTGCCAGACTAGATTCTAATCCACGACTTGCAACTCGAAAATCGAACCCGTTACCACGATGCCACAAATATTCTAATATGAAAATAGTGACATAATTTTAATAATGTAATTTATTAATGTCTGTCTCTTATAAAGCTAGGCAGTGATATACTGGGTGGCACGTTTACAGTGGTCAAAAGATTTTTTTCAGCTTGAGAGCATCATAAGTGATCATTTAATACATACTTTAGTTAAGCGAAAACTTATGGTTTAGAAATTATGTTTTTTTTTTTTTAATTACCCGAAATTTTAATATTTTTGACACAAAACCACTCTGTTATGAAAAGTACTGGACCGAATCGAATGAAATTTGGTATAAGCATAGTGCAATAATCTACCTATCGCGCTACAGGCTCATCTAGTGTAAATAACTAGACTAGATTATTAAAAAAAAAAACATTATTTCTAAACCATAAGTTTTCGCTTAGCTAAAGTATGTTTTAAATGATCACTTATGATCAGTGATCGGTGTAGGTAGATTGAAATGGGGTCATTGATCCGAAACGTATATATTAATATGGACATTCCTCCGGATTTGGTGGATTATTAAAAAAAAAACCGGAACTTATGTAGGAATTTTATTCTGCCAGAGTGGAAGGAGTCATTTGATGATTTGCCATCCTCAAAAAAATAGTAGGAATAAAAAAAATAAAAAAATAAAAATTAAAGCTTCGATCGGAATTAGATTGTTTTTATTATTCAACAGATAAATAATGAATTAATTTAGTTTTTATACCTTCCTTTAAATTTTGAATTGAGTAGGAATAATATCACTACCAACATTAACAATGTTTAATTGAATCCGGAAATACCGGAATTACTTTCCGGGAAAATGGCTTATCCATGTTATTCTTTCTGTGTGCATTTATGATACAAGTACCAAAAATCAATCTAGGTACCTACTCCGATCACTGCTTATGATGCTCTCAAGCTGAAAAAATCTTTGGACCACTGTAAACGGGCCATCCTGTATATTTCCTTTTTTATCAAGTTATGATATCTTTTTTGTTTATTTTAATCCTATTTTTAATATGAGATTGTTGTGTCTCTTCTCTCGAAATAAGCGGATTTTCTTTCTTTCTATTTTACGTACTTCAGAGAAACAGCCCTGATCTTGCTCGGGACAAACTCGACAAGAATTTACCGCATAATGGAATTTTCTTACTGTGAAGTCACTTGAACTTCGGAAATGCACGGTTTTGCATTTCCGTTAACTGACGTAGACATTCTCAATTTCTCAGTCGTTGGTTAAACCCGTAAATAAGGGTGCAAGCACAAGGCTGCCTTACTTTTTGGGATACTTATCAATTTGATCAGCAGTTTACTCAGGACTGTCTCTTTTGCCTAATAGTGACAGCGCCCTTTGTTCCGGAGGGCGCTGTCAGTCCGCTGTAATATGGTGGCCCGCAGATTTGCGCGATGTAGCACAGATGTGAAATCGATGCTTTTCAGAGCCTTCTGTCAGGCTTTCTATACCTGCAGTCTAAGGATCAATATTATAAGAGGCAGGCATTCAATGCCCTTCGGGTTCAATATAACGACGCTCTGAGGATACTGCTGAAAAAGTCTCGGTATTGCAGTGCTTCCGTTATGTTTGCGGAAGCACGTGTCGATGATTCTTCGCCGTCATTCGCAACAAAACGGCGTCTGTTATATAGTATATAGCATAGTTCCAGCAGTACTGTCAGGGTGTTAGTGGACAAAATAAATAGTCTCTTTAAATTGTATATTGGACAGGTGCGATTGGATTCATATTATTGGATTCAATAGAAAGTAATTTTTTGTCCTGTTTACTAAAACTTACTAACTTTTTTATTTATTTATTTATTTTTATTTATTTAGTTAATTAATTTACATACAGAAGTATCCCTTAAATCTAGACTCGCCAAACTTTTACATTTGATGGCGAGAGGCGCTCTTTATACATTAACATTAATGAACCATTCCAATTACTTCTATACAATATGTTGCAATATAATCCTATATCTAAAATATCACAGTAACAATATATTAATTACCTATATGATTAGCATTCCAATATATTTTTAGTTTCTTCTTTAGTGTTCCTTTACTTATTTTTATATTTTCTCTTAATAATTATATTTTGTTAAATACTTGAGGTACCAAATACTTAGATGTCCTCTTACCGTAATACTTAGTTATCTTGGGTTGAACCAGTTTATTTTCTCGAACCCTACGTGTGTTGTACTTGTTTTTAACATTAACTTTGTGTTCATCATTATTATAATATTTCAGTCCTACCAAATAATCTACTTTTTTATCTATTGGTACAATTCTACAAATGCGAAATAACTTATTATATTCTTTGTTTCTATAATGTTTTTGTACCTACTAACAACCTACTAAGACTCTGTGTAATGATTTCTATGGGCCCTTGGGTCTGAAATAAAGATAATTAAGATGATCGAGGTTAAGCAACGCTTGCCGAGATCGGCGTGTGGATGGGTGAGCATCTTACTAGCACTCAGCTGCATCCGGTTGGAACTCGACCCTATCATAGTTGAGAAAAGGCTAATTAGATAAATCACACTAGCCAGGTAATATTGGCGTCCTCCTTCCAGCCCAGCCGCAGTGGTAGACGCCCACGGCGTCGGACGTCGGCCGACGATCTCCGGCCACCGTAGGCGCGGGCATGCGGACAGCGAGTAAAGGGCAACTCGCTGTCCGACCATGGACCATGCCCGGGTCGACGGCGCGTCGTGTTCCACGCGCGCCTCAAAGAGCGTCAGCAACATGACGAGGCCCCCTCTGCAGAGGGCCGAAGCCTGCCGGGGTCGTGGGACTCATCCCGTTACCGTGGCCCCGGTATGTAAAGGGTTATTGAAGGAACACCGTGGATTTTATTCAGTAAAAGTCTGACAGTCCCTCCCACCCTGCCCGGAGTGGGAGGACTTATTTGATAATTTTACCACGTTAAAAAAAAAAAAAAAAAAGCCAGGTAATATAAAAACTCCATTGTTGGCAATGTTATTAATATAAGTTTTTTAAACTAACATTTTTTTATGATAATAGTGTTACGCCAGTCGCTTAGTGCGTCGTGCGTACGTCGAGAAACTTCGACATAAATCTAGAATGTTCGAGACACTAACGCCATCTAGCAGCGAATAGCAGTACTGTGTATCTCGAGTAGCTTTCTAGATTATTCTAAGCAGTATAAATTGTGAGTCGATTTTACAGGAATGTTCTAGAGCTCATAGACTGGGGTATAAATAGATCGCAAAGGGGCGCAGAGAGTCAGTCTTATTACGAGGCGAATACGCGATACAATCGAAGCTTTACTAGTGAATTTCAGTGCGATTTAAGTGTTAAGTGACAAGTGTTGTGGTGCGAATAATTGTGTTAAATTTTTATTTTGTGTTTAATTAATTAAAGTGTTAATTTTGGTTTAATTGGCGTTAATTATTTCTATCCCGAACCCCAGCTCGTAACAATAGGTTCGCGTTTAACAACCATCTCACCTGATGGTAAGTGATGATGTGGTTGAAGATGGATCACGCTTACCTAAAAGTAACCTATTCACTCTTGACTTAAAGACCCCTAGGTTACAGCTATCGGAAAACACAGACTCCGGCAGGAAATTCTACTCCTTGTCCTTAGCCTTACGCACAATGAATGTATTCCCAAAACGTTTAGTGCGTATGGGTGGAATGTCCACCATGTAACGATGGCGCATCGCCGTTTGTCTTGTAGTCCGATGATGGATCACTAATAGTATCATTAGAATTTAAAACGATTGTCTGCTCATAAACGTCCACCCACAATTACTTCAAGTTCATGCGTGATCGTGGCGCTTGACACAATGCCGAAATATCGGAAACTCGAAACAATAAATACACATTGTAAATATCCCGTTTTAGTTACTCCAACAAAGAAAGTGTAGTTTTAAAAATGAAATATTTTGCGTGCAACGAATATTCGACGTTTTTATAGCCATAACGTGTCGGTCAGGTTGTAATGGTTGGATGCTGTAACAGAATACATCACTAGTGGCGTTGGGAATCGAACCATAATAGTACATTGTGTAGTAAGGGCGATCAGTAAGGAATTACGATCGCGGCTCTAGTAGAAGCCCGAAGTCGGAGACTGAGGGCTTTCTTAGTCGAGGTTCGTAATTCCCGTACCGCCTGTGAAACATACAATGTTTTTCATCACATTTGCGAGTAAAAAATTAAATTATAGGGCAGAAAAAACTTATTTATTAAAATTTATAGTCACTGTACATCATTAATTGTTTTTGCTGCATGGATAATATTTGGCGGTATTGCATTTAAATCACACTCATCGGAAGACGCCGACGACATTTTTTATAACTTTTTTACTTGTCTTCAAATACAAAAGGTAAATAATTATAAATTATAGCTTTAATACACAAGTCAGCACAACTATTATTACGTAACTTACGAAATAAGTGAACTTTTTTTAAGCGGATGGCGGGCTTTATGCCCACACCACAGATTATACAAATGTTTCGTTCAGAAACGTTAAGGGTAAATACTTACGTAGGTATACTACCATGACGGAGTGAAATAAATAAAAATAATTTCGACCGTTTGATACAAAAAAGTATTAAAATCGATTATTAAGAACATTAGTTGAGTATTTAAGTAACATGTAGCGAGATTGCAATGACATTCCTGTTTAGATAACATTTTACGAAAATTTTTCAATTGCGTGTAAACTCCTTGCTTGAACTTGCATGACCTGTGTGCTGTGCTATAAATTAAAAAAAAATATACTTACCGACCTTGGGTTTCATGACAAAAGAAAGCCCGAGGGTTTTATATGGGGCATTACGGCCAAGTTAACCTGTATGATTAGATACTGTTTACGTGCAAGTGTGATGAAAAAATTTCAACGCCCCTAGTCCACGGGGTAAATTAATGGAATGCAGGTGAAAAAATTTCAGCAGGTGGAACTTGGTGTGGCTCTGAAGTCTTATGGAAAAGGCTGGAGCTGATTCACTGGGTGGTTTTATATCTAGTAAGAGAGTTTGTTTTTACGAAAATAAAAGACACTATTATCTTAACCGAGGCGTCTCGTTTCCAATCCGTGAATGCAGGCGCGCTCTGAGCATAAATGCTGGGACCCGAAAGATGGTGAACATTGTTTTTATGTTCGCGTTTGACCACCATCTCACCTGATGGTAAGCGATGATGTGGTCAAAAATGAACCAACCAACCAATTGACTTAAAGACTAAAGGTTAAAGCTTTCAGGAAATATATGCGCCTGTCTAAGGATCCGTTTAAGGGTTTCTTAAGCAACATAGTGAATTGGGGGCAAAGTAGGAAAGTTAACAAGTAATTAAGTACTTGTTTATAAGATATTTTTTAAAATATTTTTATAGCTGTCATAAAGAGACAGTAAAAACTTTTAACGAACAAATTCTCAAGGTAATATTAAATCTTGCGTCCAAAATTCATTGGCATTCAAAGTCATCGCCATCTACTGGTAAAGTTGTTTTAAAGCGGAAATAACCTAACGGCTCAGGTTTCGGTCTTGTTATCGAGATGTCGCAGATTCGAATCCCACCCATTAATCTACTGTCGTATACCTTCTCCAGACAAGCATATTTAGTTGGAGGGTTTAGCAAGATTATTGTGAATTTCTTTTTTTTTTTAAAGAAAAAGAAAAGAATGTGCCCAAAAGACTGGCGGCATTCCTTCGTTGTACTTATAGCAATTCTTAATCACTGTCCCACCAGCCTTTTGCAGCAGCTGTACAAGCCAGCCCTTGAGTGACGCGAAGTGTCAGTTCCCTTTAATTAGGTTTTCTTTATGTACTTTTAATCTTAGTGAAATTTGCAACGTAATCCTAATTTGTTTTTATTGGAACTAGTAATGTGGGTAGAATTCACATTACTAGCAATCTTTTTTATCCCTCCAACTAACCTACATAATATGCTTGTGTCTGGAGTGGGTTTAAGGCAATAGGTTCGAACCCGAACCTCTCGATTACAAGGCTGACACTTCAGCCATGTTGTAATTTATGTTTGCGTTACTCAATAATTATATTTAGAGAAAAATTTTAATTATTCACGAACTCTTGACTAAGTAAAGTTATTCTACTAATTTTGAGACAAACACGGTATACAATGTATTATTAAAAATGCAACATCAAGTAAACAAAACGCGACTGCAACAATTTTAAGACCTGTAGTTGAAACAATCCAAACATAAACTACACACATCAAAAGTGTCTAGGGATCAACATATATTTTTGCAATAACCTTTCTCCTGATTGATATTAATTAAAATTTTCTTTAAGGATTCATCAAATAAAGTGTTTTCGTTTGTCACAGTAACGATAAACCAAGTCACCTTTGCATTAATAAAGAAATTTGCCATTTTCCTAATAAAGGGATTTTTGACATTTGAACCACTAACATTAAAGTTCGAAAAAAATACTGAAATAACAGTTTTCTTTAAAATTTTATTGGGTAACTTAAACAATTAATAATCCGTGTTTCTACCGCGAACACTAACAACACAAGTCACACACACATCGGTTTGGCATACTCAAAATGAGTTCATCCAAATCACGCTGTGGAATGGCCGCCCATGTTCGTTGCAACAACAAAAAAAGGTCTTCTTGCGACTGGATACCCTCCATATTCGGCAGAGCTCTTCTCTGTAGTCGAGTCAATCGGGTTCAAGTCTGGCGACTGAGCAGGCCAGAGCAGGACATTGATGTTAGCTGCGGCGAGAGTCTGTCTTACAACTCTTGCGGTGTGCGGTCGTGCATTATCATGCATTAACTGAAATAAGGGACCGATTTGCACTTGTAGAGGAACGATGACGTCAGATACAATCGTTTCAGCATAAATTTGAGCGTTGAGGTTGCCTCTGATCCAAATCAACTCAGTTCTTCCGCCGATCCAAATACCCGCCCATACCATGATGGTTCCACCACTATAAGGATGGACTTCCTGGCAGGATTTTAATCGCTGTTGGCGTCCAGGGGTTCTCCAGTGTCGTATACGTCTTGTATCCGGTCTCATACCAAAACGAGACTCATCAGAAAAGCACACGAAACGCCATTGTTCTTCTGCCCAATTTCTGTGTTCAAGAGCCCATTGATATCGAATCCTACGATTGTGCATTGCTATAGGTGGTACCCGTAGCGGTCTTCGAGAATGAAGGTTCACTTCATGCAAGCGGTTTCTGACTGTTTGGTCGCTAATTAAGTTCCCTGAAGAGTGATGAAGCCTCACGGCTAACATCATGGCGGTTATTGTTGGAGCTCTTCGAGTTAAGATTTGAATGTATCGGTCTTGTCTCCGTGTGGTGCAGCGATACCGTCCTCCATGGCGCTCAGCCACGGTACCAGTGCTTCGGTAACGTGTCCAAAGTCGACTGATAACACTCTGACTTGTATTCAGAGCTAAAGCCACAGTACGTTGCCGGGAACCAGCTTCTATCATTCCCACGGCTCTGAGCATTTCTTCCCTGCTTAAATGACGTCGCCGCTCCATAATAACGTTGGTTTTAATCAGTAGTAGGGAAACAGTAGCACTAATAAAGTCTTCAATGCGTTGTATGTTTTTATAGGGAAAATATTGACAGCTGATTTTCATCTTTTACTCGAATTTGATTAACAGTTCCTGTTTCAAATTATGAAATGCACCAAAAAGGATCCATATAAATTTATAAAATCATAAATTTATTACAAAGCCACATCTCAATCTCAAGAAATCCGCATAAAAATGCTTGATCCCTAGACACTTTTGATGTGTGTAATTACACGCATTTATAAACCGTAAAAAACCAACAAAACCGTATTGTTACGGTTCATTTCGCCCCTTACGGAGAATTGTGAAGACCCGCCACTTCGGCCTCACAAAAGAAATCTGAAATTAAATCTCTGGATGCGCTTAATAGCTGTTTCACGGGTTCCGTTGACCGTTGGGAATGAAGCTTGCGAATATGATATTCAAATCAAATCAAATATTGAAGTGGTACTGACTGAATTTATAGACATACTATCATAAATATCCTCATTACATACATATAAATAAAATTCAAGTGTCTTTCTGTGATCAAATGTGTCTGCGTTGCCGGGGTTGCGGGAATGTACTAACAAAATACTGCGATCCCGGAACGTAAGCGCATTTGAAGGAACAGTATGAGTCTTTTGTCAGTAGAACCTACAGGGGGAGGAGACATTAGAAGATTTTCTCACCGAAAAAAGCGTGCGATTTTTCGCGTGGGTGATTTTACAGTCAAAATTACTGTTCTCAAGTGCTTATTATATTAATATTATAATAGTAATAATGAACCAATCAATTTAATGGTGGCGACACGGGTGGCGCATTTGTTTTGGCTCTGTCGATAGGAATAGATTATTGTGATTTAGTTTTAGTGTTGTTTATCTCTTTTCATTCATAAGTATATGTATAATTTTTTATTTTTCTTTTTATAGTTTTATGTTGGTAAAAAGAAAGTTACTTATTTTAATTGTAATTTAAATTTTATGGGTGCCAATGCCTGAAATAAACGATTTTTTTAAATATTTATAACAAAGTATTAATTTACAAATATTTATAAACAGTAATATATATATATATATATGTATACAGGCGAAAATAAAAAGAAATTATAGGGCATCCAAAAATTCGTCAACATCGCTATCAATGAGAAAAGTGCCCAGAACACTGGCCGCATTGCCACGTTGAATGGCACTGCTGATTCTCTGTCCAAAGAAAAGGCCAGCCCTCTGGTCACCTGTGGAGTCGACTACGATTATTTAATTTTAATTTAATATTTATACGACACTAAAACACAAATAAGTGTTTATTTAACTGTTTGCTAGTCTTTCTGTTTGTCTGAAACAGACGAACTGATTTTAATGGGACTTCCACACGAAGGTAGAGGAAATAATGGACTTGCCAGAATTGTTGGATCGGTATTTACGCAGTAAAATCACTTACACGACCAAAGGCGCAGGCACATTTAATTTCTAGTATAAATGTAAGTAAAATTTCATGAATGTATCACGAAAACTCACGAAGTTATGCGCCTGTTGAGTTGTTTCAATTATCAGGACTGGTGAAGAGTGTCTTTTGATAAGCGGGTTACGCTTGCATTGCTACGACCTTCAGACCAGCTTGTCTCAGCCAGAGTACACCTGCGATGGCAACAATGTCATCTACCCATCTCACTGTCAGACAACCAAAGCTCCTCTTACCAATTTATTTTCACGAGACAAAGCGTGACTGTAGAGAATGCCTTATTGCATTAAGTTCACCTATGTACTACCATTGTACATAAAGTTTAAATAAATAAATATAAAAGGCACTACTATCTTTCAAATGTTTGTTTAAGGGTTTCTTAACTAACTTAGTGACTTGGGAACAAAATTAGGTTGTATACACGTAGTTATACCCGGACTTTTAATTCGATGCAGTAAGCTGACATAAGCTAGTGTCACTAAAACAATGATACCCTATTTAACCTAATAGTGATGGATTCAATCAATCGAATAATAAATAAGCGATTTTTTATCGTGAGAAATATAAATAAATGATCAAATTTATACTATTATCTTTTATTATCTATTTTTATTAAAAATATTCATATCTAACCAGACATGATAAAAGCCCACAGAAAAGAAAATTAAGTAGAAGTGCCCCTACACTCTCTCAAAACGAGAACCAGTGTCGCCAAACTCACACATTTGCAAAACCAAAATGTGAATTACAAACATAAAAAACAGTGATATAATTGGCTACAAAGTTGAAACGCAACTTTAACAAATCATCTTCTTAATGCTGTCAAAAATATTGAGTCTTATTACAACAACCGAAAGTTGTTATTATTTGACATGACATAATCAATAAAGGCGTTTATCGTTTAAAAAGCATAAATCGAACAATTTACATCGAGTTCAGCTACTCAACGCTAGATGGCACTGTAACCAATTTATTCTATTCGGAACGCTAAGTACTTTGAAATAGATGTCATATTTGCATGCACATGTAATGTCTTTTGCTACTCAGATAGAGATGTAGACAAATATCGATATTTTAACATCGATGTTACGTATTTTATTCGTGTGAGCAATGTAATAATTTATCGACATCATACAAATGGTCAGTAATGGAAAAAGGTTGATCATCTTCCAAAAAATTGAATCTATTTTAATATTAAAGAGGTAAAATTTGTAAGTTTGTATGTAGGTGTAATCTCTGAAACTACTGAACCGATTCTGAAAATTCTTTCCCTAATATGTAGCTGCATTATTCTTGAATGCTATAGATAGGCTATAAATCTTATAACAAAATATTAATTTCATGCGGGCGAAGCCGCTGGCACAAGCTAGTGTTCAATGAAATGTTAATAGATAGTATTAAAAATATTTATTGACCTTGAAATTATACATATTTGTTTAATAATTGCCGTTTTGATAGTTTTATGTTTAATTTTAATAGGTGATGAAAGCGTATATTAATATATTTTGCCGTGATGGCTTTCATTAAGTCGGTAATATGATTAGACGTAAGAAATTCCCCTAACTGATGATAGATTATGTTTTGGAATATTGACGACCCAATAAACATCTATTTTCCTTAATAAAAGGATCTTGGAGAAAACTGAAATATTTAAATTACCTACTTTTTTACTTTTTTGAGGTCAATATCCAGAAATTGATATGTTACGGTTTTACATTATGTGATGTTATATTTATTAACTACTAGCTGCTACCAGCGGCTTCGCCCGCGTGAAAGTAGAAAATTATCCCAAGGGAACATAGTCTCAGGAAAAAATCATATGTTCTATTCCAGGACATGGTACCAAGTTTCATTGAAATCCGTTCAGCCTTTCGAGCGTGAAGAAGTAACAAACACAAACTTTTGACTTATAATATTAGTGTAATTATTATTATATACTTTATTGTACACCTCAATTTAACACAGGACAATTATTTATAAAAATTAGTGTACAATAGGCGGTGTGATTAGCGACCCGTATCTACTACAGACGGATGCAGGTTACGTGTGGTTAAACATTCATCTATACTAATATTATAAAGCGGAAAAGTTTGTTAGTTTGTTTGTTTGTTTGTTTGTTTGTTTGTTTGCTTGAACGCGCTAATCTTCGAAAGTACTGGGTGGATTTGGATGAAATTTGGTATGGAAGTAGCTTGAAGCTTGAGGAAGGTTATAGGCTACTTTTTACCCGACTGCAAAAAAGGAGAGTTATGTTTTTACCGTGATAGAATCCACGGGAGCGAAGCCCCGCGAGAGTACTAGTAAATTATACACACAAACCGTCCGAAATAAATTTTCTGAATGATGGTGCCAGCTATCAAATGAATAAATAAAAATTATCGATACAGACCTACTTTACAAATATGTCGCATCCCTAATTGAGTAGCGTCGAAGTTACTAGAATTTTTAGTATGTTCCTCCGGATAACGATCAAGTAGATTTAAACGTTGTGTTAATGAAAATAAGGTTGTTTATAGTTTGCATTGAAGTCATGAAATGTGGTATTGACATTAAAATCAAATATATTTAAAATTACAAACTTTAATACTTATTTATGATACGATACGCCTCCACAAGATACATTTTATTTACTGCTTTCGTTTTTGCAGGTCCAAACCGCACAACAAGGCATAATTTCTAATATTTCGTGTATTTTAGAGACAACCAATCGCGTCATGAATTTGACAGCGAATAAGCTAATGTCGCGCATCTGTGCTTAATGTTGACACGCGTGCGATATCTGAGGGGCACTTCCAGCCACTCTTTTGGAAATTTTTCATGTGATGATTATTTTAATAAATTTCGCGAGATTACTATTAAAAAGGCTGCCCCCGCACCACTGCGACCTAAGCCCCGTTGGAATGGGTACAAGTACAGGGGCCTATTGCAAAAATAAAAAATATTATCATGATCTATTCGTTTTACTTTTCAGGCCCCTTTACAATCACATTTTAGTTTTTGTTATTGTCACACAATATTATTAAAAAAAAATCATTACATCGGTATTCGATTTTATTCCTGAATCGATTAATTTAGTTACATCAAAATTTCGTAGTCGTCATTATATGACAACTCAGAAACTGTCAGTCTACTGCAGGGGTCTTCAACCTTTTTAAAGTAAAGGGCCAAAAATACTTTAATTTTGGTTCGGCGGGCCGCAACACAAGGGAAACATCCTACAAACACTATAAATGCGAAAGTTTGTGTGTGTTTATATGTTTGTTACCATCTACCGCGTAAACGGCTAAACGGATTACGATGAATCAATGAGATGTTTGACATTGTTTGTTTTTGATTAATTTGTCAATATCTGCCTTTATAGAAGTCGTTGAAATTCTTAAAGTGTTCTCAAGGTGAACATCGGTGATTCTGGTTCTTGCCCGGGACTTCACATTTTTCTTTCGAGAAAATAACTGCTCACATAGATAAGTTGTGCCAAACAGACATACCATTTTTAGTGCATGATCTCTGATTTTAGGAAAATCGGAACTTATGTATTTTGAGTAAAACTCTAGCAAACCTAAATTAAATTTCTCTTTCAAAGTAGAGTTGCACTGTAACTCTATCGTTTCCATCTGAACCTCTTCGACAGAAACGTTGAATGGGCGAGCAAAAAAATTCATCATCATTTAATTTTTTCGAAAATCGGTATAACGTGAGTCGAATTGAGTTTTTAGATCTTGCAGCGCAGTAGTAGGTATATTTGTCCATGTTTGAAATTTCGCAAGAAGACATATGTGGAAAATGAGTGGTAACATTTATTTTTAAATGACTTATCCATAAATCCATCTTCATGTCAAATGCTTTCAAAGCGTCAAATAGCTCATAAATTAAATTATCTTTTCCTTGCAGTTTCTTATTTAAATCATTGAGATGTGATGTAATACCAGTGAGAAAACCCAAATCACTCAGCCATGCTTCATCAGTGAATTGCCGAACAGCTTTATCCTTACTTTGCATAAATGCTGCAATTTCCTTCCGCAAATCAAACACACGTCTTAACATCTTTCCTCTGATGAGCCAACGAACATCACAGAAATAAATTATATCACCATATTCAGCATTCGTTTCTTTTAAAAACTCCTGAAAGTGCCTGTGGTTTTGGCCCCAAGATTTGATAAAGTTAACGATTTTTACCACAACACTCATGACATCTTGAATATTAAGAGACTTTGCACATACATTTTCTTGATGTAAAATGCAGCGGAGAATGCAAAGGAGACATCGGGATTATTTTTCTTTATTAAAGCAACAAGTTCTTCATTTTTGCCAACCATAGAAGGTTGTGGTGATAAACCGTTTGTGGTGATCCCAGGCAAAGGGGAATGCCCATCAGCCACACAAAAAAATGCTTGAAATGAACAAAAATGAAATATACGCTAAATTGCACTACAAATCGTAGGGAACGCATAACAATTTCAATAATTATCAAATAACTAGGTAGAAACCAGTTCCAACCATTTTTCTAAAATATAGGTTGGGTTAAGGTTAAGAATTAATATGCAATAAATAAACAACAAAACAGCATTTAAATGTTTTAATCATCATTAAAAACCACTAATATGTCATCAAGAAACTGTGCAGGAGGATAGATATTGGATTGGTACCGGGCCCATGCTAAGTACCATATTATTGACATAGTATGGGCACAGGTACCAACTGTTCGCCGTCCCACTAGGCAGTTACAATAACGATGCTGTAGAGTTCTACTTCCAGACAAAGATTTGTTAACTAATATATAAACAAAGTATATTTTTTGAGAAATATGCCTACTTTGTATTTTTCCTCGTAGTAAAAAACAATTACCCGGAAGAGCTAAATCCTCAACCAATGCATTATCCATTTCTCTGCTTATCTCAATCATGTACATACCATTAGCTCGTGTATGCTCGCCATAGTATGAACGAGCCTGTTTTATTTGGTAAGTTCCACATGTCAACAAAACCATTTCCGGCCGAGTCGTTGTTTAGGCGGGTGCAAAAGTCCGTGTTGAAAAATGGATAACGTGTGCAGAAGTCAAATCAAATCCTTAAAAAATGGCCACAGTCGTCGTTAAAAATCTGTTTAAAACTCAAGTCGCACACGCAAAACCAATCAAGTAATCAATCGAAGAAATAAAATGCAGTAATGTCAAACTGTCAGACGTCAGTAAGGCAAAGGACATAATTATGATTCATACAGCCTACGATACGTTTTCCATTTTGAAAATAACTTGATTATAATTAATATTGACACGCATATATTATTTTAATTACATGTACGGTCGAATTAAATTAAATTCATGATTACTGTGCAATAACTATAAAATAGTTCGATAACGATTATTTGACGATTCGTGTTTGGCTGAATGTCGATTAGTCACGTCAAATAAAAACTGACCGCCAACAAAAAAATAAGAATAGATTAGCCGGTTATCAAGTTAAATATTTTTATGATCGTGATATTTTCTCCCTAGGTTTACAAACTTGAGAATTATTTCATTATTCATATTTTATTCTCAATAGAATTAAGGACTATTAGTAGTTTCTGTCCATTTCAAGCATTTTTTAGGCGTTCCCCTTTGATAATTTGAGGTTATATCTGTCTAAGACGGAATTAAACGACTCCAACAAATCACATCCTCTTGTGCTGCCTTTCATTGGAACTAGAGCAGCCATTTCTTCTGTAATATCAAAATTAACGTCAACGCCGCGAATAAAAATGACCAGCTGTGCGGTGTCACTTAAGTCTTTACTTTCGTCGAGTGCAACGGAATAGTAAACAAATTGCGGCACGCGTTCCCTTAATGTTCTTTCGATATCCCCAGCCAACTCTTCTATCCTCCTTGCTACTGTAACGCCAGAGAGACTTTCAAGAAAAGTTGCATTTGCGAGGGGCATAAAACGTCTGCTGCAGCCTCCATACATTCTTTTATGAATTCGCCATCAGTAATTGGTTTTGACTTACGTGCAATTTTCTCTGAAATAATGTAGCTTACTTTTACACTTACTTCACTGTCTTTATTCTGTTTGTAAAATGAATGCTTAGTCTTTGAAGTTGTTTCTTCAGGGACTCCACCTTATCAATGCGTAATTGTCCTTGGAGATGTGCAAACTTACTGGAATGTTTGGAATTATAATGTCGTTTGCATTTCGCGTGGCATAAATGTGCGTTAGCGCCTCGCCGCATGCCCAGTATGTACATAGGTAGGTACATATGTAACAAATAGATTTTGGGCTTGTCAAGCAAGCGTCCGGGCCGCCAAGAAAGCCACCGCGGGCCGCGGGCCGCGGATTGAAGACCCATGGTCTACTGCATCAAATTAAAAGTCCGGGTATATATACTTTTATGCGAGAGAAATTTTAAAATATTTTTATAGCTTCATAAAGAGACAGTAAAAACTTTTAACTAAAAAAGTCTCAAGGTAATCTTAAATATGGCATCGCAAAATTCATTCGCATCGCCGTCCACTGGTAATGTTGTTTGAAAGCGGCAAGAGTCTAATGACTAATATGTTGGTCTTGTGATCGAGAGGACGTAGATTCGAACCCCACCTCTTACACTATTGTCGTGAACCCACACCAAACACACATATATTTAGCTTAGTTGGAGGGGATATCGAGATCACTAGTAATATGAATTCTACCCACATTGCTAGTACTCTTTTAAAAAAAGAATAAGTTAAGAAAAGAATATGCCTATAGCAATAAATATACAACGTGTAATTTAAAGGGTATATACATACCGACTGCACGATAACAAACGATATGGCAAGGGTTTTCTAATCCTATGTCTACATGTGTGGAGCTTATTAGAAATTTCAATACATTGATACCAGAGGCCGAATTTTTCAAATTAAGAAGAACGAAGAGAATTATCGTTTTATTGGCAAGTGACGTGGAAAGTGATGACCCTCATAGTGCTGGACACGTTTGCTATTACTGGTATTCAAGAAACATATGAAACCAATAATTTGGGGTCAATTCTGTGAGTCACTTATTTTGAGCTGAAACTTTGCATAGAGACTCCATATCAGATGTTGTCTTCAGTCCTCTTGGATAGACATGGGGTTTCCGTTACACGTTGTATAAATATATACCTATAGCAATTCTTACGCACTGACTGTCCAGACAGCCCTTTGCAACAATTGTAAAAGCCAGCCTTTGAGTGACGTGAAGTGTCAACTAGGAGCCTGGATAGACCTTTAATGAGGTTTTCTTTATATACTTTAATCTTAGTGATCAGACCAAATAGTGATCTAAATCATATTAGGCAAGAACTTCTTAGGGATGAATATGAAAAATCTGTAGCACTGTTGAAATTAATTTTTGCGTAACTCAACAATTATAGTTAGAGAAAAAAAAAACATTTTTTACGCCCTCTTGACCAAGTAAAGTCATTCTATATTAATATGTATTTTGTCCTCCGATTTTTTGTTAAAAATGCAATATTTCAAGACCTGTAGTTGAAACAATCCAAACATAAACAACTTACACGCACTTAAAAACGTAAAAAACCCACAAAACCGTATAATTTCGCCCCTTACGGAGAATTGTGAAGACCCGCAAAAGAAATCTAAAATTAAATCTCTGGATGCGCTTAATGGCTGTTTCACGGGTTCCGCTGACCGTTGGGAATGAAGCTATTTGATTTGATTTGAATATCATATTCGCAAATATGATATTCAAATCAAATCAAATATTTAAGTGGTATTGACTGGATTTAAACACATACTATATCATATATATTGTTATCTAAAATAAAGCGGAAAAATTTGTTTACACCCGCTAATCTTCAAAAGTACTGGGTGGATTTGATTGAAATTTGGTATGGATAAAACTTAAGGCTTGATACTTATAGCTTAGGGATTATCTTAACCGATTGTAAAAGAAGGAGGTTATTATTTTTGTCGTGATCGTGATTAGTTATGTAAATAAAATTGAAGTTTGTGTCTGTGATTTCCAAATAATTGTGTTTTCTCAAGTGCTTATAGTAATATTAAACGAGACTATAAAACATAAACATTTTTTTTTATTTAACTGTCTGCCAGTCTTTTTGTTTGTACTACAGGAACAGTTGAACTGATTTTAATGGGACTTTGTCTAGAACTAAGTCTAATTCCGCCAAGCCCGTTCCATCATCGGACTACAAGACAAACGGCGATGCGCCATCGTTACATGGTGGGCATCCCACCCATACGCACAAAACGTTTTGGGAATACTTTCATTGTGCGTATGGCTAAGGAGTCGAATTCTCTGCCGGAGTCTGTGTTTCCTGATCGCTATAACCTGGGAGTCTTTAAGTCAAGAGTGAATAGGTTACTTCTAGGCAAGCGTGCTTCATCTTCGACCACATCGTCACTTACCATCAGGTGAGATGGTGGTCAAACGCGAGCCTATTATAAATTAAAAAAAAAAACTAAAACTAGAACATACCAGAATTGTGATCGGGATTTACGCAGTAAAATCACCCTACCGGACAAAGTCGCAGGCACATCTTTTTTCGGTGGGAAAAATTTTCTAATGACCTCCCGCTCTGGGTTCTACTGATTAAAAACTCATCCTGTTTCTTCAACTGCGCTTACGTTCCGGGGCTGCGGTATCTCGTTACAATATTTGATATTTAATCTAAATGTGAGCAAAATTTCATGCATGTATCACGAAAACTCGCAAAGTTATTCGCCTGTTGAGTTGCTTCAATTTAAAGCTTAAGGGTGACTGAAGAGTGTCTTTTGAAGAGCGGGTTATGCTCGCATTGCTGTGACCTTCAGTGACCTGAGTCTTTTAAGTTTTTTTTAAATTCCATATGAGCCCACTCTTGACTTCAATCTCTCCTGATGGTAAGCGACAGATCAGGTCTACGATGAACGAGCGAGCCCAGAAGATGCATGTTCAATCTTGCTTTAAAGGTGGTCTAAGTGGCAGGGAACAGAAGTCGGCAGAGAGTTCCACAGCTTGGTTGAACATACAATAATGTTTTTTTTTTTATAGTTGATAGGCTTGCGTTTGACCATAATCTCACCTGATGTTAAGCGATGATGTGGTCGAATATGAAGCACGCTTGCCTAGAAGTAACCTATTAACTCTTGACTTAAAGACTCCCAGGTTATAACTATCAGGAAACTGATCCCGGCAGGGAATTCCACTCCTTAGCCGTACGCACAATGAAAGTATTTCCAAAACGTTTCGTGCGTATGGGTGGGATGTCCACCATATACCGTTTGTCTTTTAGTCCGATGATGGAACGGGCTTGGCGGAATAAGACTGCAATTCCATCGCACACTTCCCGAAATGTAATAAATGTGGAGGAGAAACGTTTGGTACGACAAGACGGTAATCTGGTAGACCGGTAGAGAAAGGAAGCACAAATGATAGCGACACAGCTGTAATTTTGCAATTGGTGTACAAAGTTCTTATCCATTTCCCAACTTTTGTGGGTTCCGCTTCCAGCCTACCCGGATTCAGCTTGGTATTAGTGTTCAATTTAAATATTTTGATTTTTGTATGAAAATCTGGTGAACTAAAATATGACGAATTCTTAAAAGTCATAGAACAAAAGTTGTTGATTATGATGTTAGTAACAAACACCTCTCAGGATTATTCCTGAGAGGTTTTTGGTGTTTTAAATTTAACCCTGTATATTTGTATATATTCGGTGTATTACAGATCTCCAGGCTCACACCCTTTAACATTGTGAATTAATTACATTGAGGTACTACAACTATAAACATAAGAGCTCCAAGTATTGAGAGAAGGTAAATTTAAACAAATACAAAAAGAAATAATAATAGGAAAGCATGCTTTTTGTGTTTTGAAGAGTGTGTGTGTTTGTGAGTGTAATATAAGTCCTCACGCATTGAGTGTGAGTACCTACAGATGTCCGTGAGTGTGTGTGATAAATAAGGTGAAATGACGAAGTTAGGTGTATTGAAATTCTGATCAAAAATCATTTCAAAATGTTTAAGATATTTTCAGTCTCTACATAGTTTAATTCAAGGAGCCAGTTAGTGACCGTTCATTTGTACATCGAGCAACTGCCTTTCTGGTCTCCAGAACCCAGTAACTAGACAATACGATTTAACGTCCCTATGGCAAGATTAGTGTCAGTTTTCAGTTTCCTGGCTCCTGTCTAACCGTAACGACTGTCAAAGATGCAATACAAACGGCAGCCGGAACGCACGTTCCGTTACCTGTAGCAATCTCGAAATATGGTAATCTTTCCACGGACCAACACTGCTTATGAAGTCGTGGCGCTGGTGGCACGAAAATCCGGAACATCTATAGAAATACAGACGCGAGCACATGCAGCTACCCGAAACTGTCAAATTTTCCCAATAACCTTGAACCTAATTTCTTTAACAATAAAGTTGAAAATCTATTAAAGAAAGACAGATTGTTGTAGCTTGATGTGCTGGCTGGCGTCTGTACATGGCGGTGAAAATGTTAGTGATGGTATGTCGATAGTGAAAACTGAGACTTCAATTTTGTAAACCTCGGTCATTCTTTATTTTTTGTGAGAATAGAGATGTTTAAACCTAAACCTATTATTTAGTCAAGCGCTCCTCGGCCACGAAACTTCCAATTCCTCCAAATTTTAGAACGATTCTTTTAGTTTCGTATAAACTATTTTCAGGTTTGGTCTTATTACAACTACTGCATCTCCTGCTGTGTACCCTTTAAATTACACGTTGTATAGGTAAATACCCACACTATTGTCCACGGATTAATCAATAGCATATTGAATGGAAAACGATAACGGATTAATAAAATATTACTGTTAATTTTTAAACATTTTTGTTAACATTTAGATGCACTGATAGCGAGTGTTTTAAATTTTTTATTAGAAAGAGAAAATATCGATGTCTATGAAGTGTGTGTTATAGGTCATTATAATGTGTTAATTGGTCTATACTGTCCTCTCATACCTATAAAAACTTTTCCCCTTATTTCTCAATTATGCATGCAATATTTATTACTATAGGATTTTTGTATTGTTTGTATTTTATATTATTATGTTCGATTAATATTATTTACTATTATTACTTTATTTAGGCGAAAACTTATGGTTTAAAAGTATGTTTTTTTTTTTTAAATTACCCAAAATTTCAATATTTTTTACACAGAACTACTCTGTTATGAAAAGTACTGGACCGAATCGAATGAAATTTGGTATAAGAATGGTGCAATAATCTAATAATCAGATAAATAAATTTCGTAATTTTTAAATTTTCATGTGTCAATGTACATGATGTTGTTTTTGAAGATGTTGCAATCGAAGGACAACTATGATTTTTTGTGTAAAGAATAACCCTATATTAAGGTACATTTTAGCAGTGTCAGCAAAACCTTGGCGGTACATTTTTGTTTCACAAGATTTTTTCTAAAATCTATCTTTTTCCGAAAAGTTAAAAATAACTACAGAAAAAGTTCAAATAAAAAAAATGCAGTCTACCACGTCGAGCCATCCTGTATATATATTAGTTTATTTTAGTTATTTATTGTAATAGGATGTATTTTATTTGTATGGGCCAATTTGCCTGAAATATATAAATTGATTGATTGATTTAAAAAAATCGACTAAACCTTAAGCTCACAGTGCAGACGCAAACTGAACTCAAAATTAAATAGGTTAAAAGGTTCCTTCCAAGCACTATTTTATTTTATGGCCAGAAATCAGTTACCGGGTCGAAATCACGAAAGATTTAACTTCCGACTGAGAGTCTAATGGATGCTGCCTGCTATTCCAGCTTATCCCTACTAGTTAAAATGGCGGATGAAGCGCTGAAAAATCGACCCTCTCTCGTTTTAAGACCGGTGAAGTAAAAAGCCTAATATGCAAGGGCGGATCCAGCTTTGGCGCCAGGGGGGGGTCACATAGTCGTGGTCAAGTCACAAGAAGTTATAATTTAATTTTGATGATAATAGATACAAGTATATAGTAGGTATTTTATTAATAAATGCCAGTACTGTACTTAATAAAAACTTTTTTTGCAAAAAATAAAACCGACTTCCATATTAAAACACTACAAAGCCAAAAATAATTTTAATTTCGGTAGTCAGTGTTATTGGTTTTGTATTTTCTTTTTTTTTTCACACCGCCTTCCGAAATTAAAATTATTTTTGGCTTTGTAGTGTTTTAATATGGAAGTCGGTTTTATGTTTTGCAAAAAAGTTTTTATTTTCGTGCTTTTTAGTGGGTCAGTGAATTTTCCTAATCGGTTCGTAATTGACGGAGTTATGCGCGAACAAAAATAATGCAGAGTAAACGAAAAGATCATCAACGTAAATATTTTTTTTTTAGACTTTTGTTGATTTTTCAGAAACGGCTCGACCGATTTCGATAAAATTTTAATGGGACCATTTGGGAAGTATACCCTTTCTAACAAGATAATAATTTTTCAAATCGGTTAGCAAGCGACGGAGTTCTGCGCGGACAAACATAAAAAAGAAATACAAGCATCCGAATTGAGAACCTCCTCCTCTTTTAGAAGTCGGTTAAAAACACCTTCCCATATTTAAATAACACAATCAATTTTTCTGGTACGTCTTCTCCCGAAACGCATTATCACTTAATGCATAATACTTCAATAGGTACGTTTTTATGGACGTAGTCAAGCATTCCGTTTGGAAACTGTCAATTGTCTGTCAGCATCTTCAGAAAAGGGAAGCCTATGTATGTTAGCAAGTTGAATGAAGCTCTTTATTCCTTGAATATTGAAAACGATGACCTGGAGACCAATTGGCAGTCCGTAACATCTTTTGACACAGAAACAAGCTCTCCAATCTTGGGCCATAGAAACACTAAATTGGATTAGCGGTCACTGACAGCTACTTAATATGCAGCACAATAATTCTTTGCAATGAAAACTTACACAAACAAATCCAGGAAAATGCTTAGTTTAGTCTTCTCAATCTTGGGAAGACTAACGAGAGATGCGAAAGGTAAGTGGTGGCAAGAGAAGGCGAAATTCTTACAGTGGCTTATAGACACACAACAGCTGAGTGCATTTTATAACAAGATTTGTAACGTCATAGGTACCAAAACGTAAACGTACCATTAAAGTCACTACATGGAGTATCTCTCGCCAACAAAGACGATATCTTGAAACGCTGGGCTCAACATTTTAATGACCTTCTGAATGTTGATCGCTCTGCTGATATAACTAACATTAATTCCCACCAGCAAACTAAACCTAGGGAAGAGTTACTTGAACCTATTACTTTGGAGGAAGTCAGAACGACCATCAGGCAACAGCAGAATAAGAAAGCAGTAGGCGTACATAATATTTGCGTTGAAATGCTGAAGTATGGAGGAGAGGAGTTACACCAGATCATGTGGAAACTGTTGTTGTATATGTGATCGGAAGAAAATCTATCTAAGTGCTTTTAAATCTCTCGCATTTGCTCACTGTACAAAAACAAAGGAGATCGCTCTGACTATAATTCGTACCGAGGCATTTCCCTTCTCTCCATTCCAGGAAAAAATTTTGCACGAGTCCTTCTAAATAGACTTCTGCCTATATCCGAAGAAATACTGCCAGAATCTCAGTTCGGCTTCAGACCGGCGAGAGGAGCCTGCGAGGCCATCATTTCAATCCACCAGCCTATTGAGAAGAGCACGGAGAAAGGTCGACCAATGTTGTTTACTTTGTTTGTGTTGCTGTGTTTTGTTGACCTTGAAAAGGCCTTTGACAGCGTTCCTCGTGAAGCTCTTTGGTTGGTTCTGTCTAAACTGGGTTATCCGAATAAATTTGTTAGGCTTTTACGGCTTTTACATGATGACATGTCATGTTGCGTCACAGTCAATGGTGAACAATCAGAATCTTTCTCAGTCACCTGTGGAGTCAAACAGGAATGTGTATTGGCACCAACTTTGTTCGCATTCTATTTTTTTATTTGTTATTACTGATGAGCCCACTCTTGACCTCGATCTCGCGTGATGGTAAGCGATAGATAAGGTCTACGATGGGACTAGCGAGCCTAGAAGATGCCTATTTACTCGTGTTTTAAAGGCTGAAAGGTCCTAAGTGGCAGGGAACACAGAAGCCGGCAGAGAATTCCACAGCTTGGTTATGCGCAGAATAAATGTGGAGGAGAAGCGCTTGGTACGACAAGACGGTATATCAACCAAGTGTGGGTGGTACCCAGCCGTGCATCTGGTAGACTGGTAGTGAAAGGGAGATGGAGGAATCAGATCATGGAGCTCTTGCGCACACTCCCCAAAGTACAATCTGTAGAAAACCGACAGGCAAGCAACGGTTCGCCGATGAGCCAGGCTATGAAGCTTGTCCACTAGCACCTCGTCGCTTATAAGCTTTTTAGCTCTGCGCTCGATCGAGTCCAATGCAGCAAGTTGGTACTTTGCAGAGCCACCCCACAAGTGGCTGCAATACTCCACGCAGGAACGGACCTGTGCTTTATACAGATTTAGAAGCTGTCCAGGCGTGAAGTACCACCTCACCTTGTGTAGGATTCCCAACTTTTTTGCTGCAGTCTGAGCTCTGGACTCGACGGTTGACCAGAAGCTGAGGTCTGACGTCAACACCATGCCCAAAGCTCCAGGTAATCGGTAACTGGCACAGATGTACTTTGGAAAGTAGGGGCCAATTCAAAAGGGCTCCTTTTAGCGCTGAAAAGACAAGCCTGTGTTTTCAGAGCGTTGAATTTGACCAGATTGTCATCACCCTATTGGGAAACGAGATTTAATGTCAAATTCATGCGCTCTACCATGGTCTTTCTGAGAGTGGCAATTTCGTCCCTGTCAGCTCTAGAACTGGATAAGTATCTCTCTGAGACTGTGCTGTTATCCGCGTACCCAACTGCTCCCAGCTGAAGTAGATCATTGATATGCAGCAGAAAAAGAGTCGCAGAAAGATCAGACCCTTGAGGGACACCGGTTTTAATTGCCTTATGGCAATTCCGATCCGATGAGCAGCCATCGATGACCACTCGGATCAACCGCTCACTCAAGAAGTCGGAAAGCCAGTTGCATAAGCCAGCAAGGACACCGCATGCGTGAAGCTTGCTCAGCAGACTAGCGTGCCAGACCCTGTCAAAGGCCTTTGAGATGTCGAGGGATAACGCAAGGGCTTTTCACCGTGTTTCTCAATGGCCTCGCCCCAACAGTGCGTGACATACACAAGAAGATCTCCGGTGGACCAACCACGGCGAAAGCCATACACTGAAAAAAAAAAGAATGATTTTACTAAATTCCGCATAAATTTTATCAAATCTTCGGGTTATATAGGTCCTACACACGAAATTGTTGATTTTACCAAATAGAACTGGTTGATTATGTAAATCAACGAAGTGGATTTTGTTAAATTCACTCTTGTTATAGTAAAATTAACTATGAAAAGGGTTGACTATGGCAGTTCATTACTCAACCTACGCTACTTTAGTACATTCAACAATTCTTTTTTTCAGTGAACTGGCGGTCACTGAGGAGCTCATTTTTTTCAAGGTATGCCAGCAACTTGTTGTTGAGTAACCTTTCCATTACTTTACACAGTATGGAGGTTAAGGCGATTGGTCTATAATTGGCAGGATCGGTAGGATATTGTAGTCCGTGAAGCCTTAAGGGATTAAGTTTCGCACGGATAGTAAGTAGTCTTTTCAACCCGGCGAAACTAAAAGCGACTACGAAAATCTCAGTGGCCCTTATAACTGAGATTATGTATACGCCGACGATTTATGTTTTGTCACAGACTCCGCAAGTGGTCTTCAAAATGTTATGACCAATTATTTAAATGAGGCATGCACTAAGTTTAGGCTTAAAATTAATTTCAAAAACCGAAGTGATGGCGGCAGGAGGGCTACATGACAATGTACTACTTAATGTATGTTATGAAGACAATATATTAAACCAAGTCGATAGATTCAAATATCTTGGATGCATTATTACGTCAAATTGTGACTTTTTTTTCGTGGTAAAATCATCAGATGAGTCCTCCCACCCTGGGCAGGGCCGGAGGGACTGTCAGACTTGTACTGACTAAAATCCACGGTATTCCTTCAATAGCCCTTTACGTACCGGGGACGTCAAAGTGTGACTTAGACCAGATATAGAATAGGAGCTGCTGCTGCTGCTTTTGATGAACTGTGGTCTAAAGTTATCCGGTCGCATTACATCAAGCTATCCACCAAAATAAAAGTTTATAATATAGCCATTGTGCTCCCAATTTTTTTTTGTATTCATCCAAAACATGAGTCCTGTACCGTAAACACATTTGCGCTCTCGACAGGTACCACTTAAAGTGTCTGCGAGATATAATGAACATCCGGTGGCAAGATCGTGTCCGAAACATGGATGTTCTTCGTCGTGCAAACGTCGGAGGTATCGAGACCTACCTCATGAGGCGCCAGCTGCGCTGGAGTGGACACGTGTAGTGAATGTTGGACGACAGATTGGCTAAACGCAACTTCAGAACTCAAATATGGCAAACGTCAATGGGATGGACAATACCTAAGATATAAGGATGTTCTGAAAAGGCATATGAAAAGATGCAATATCGAACCATCTCAATGGGAGCACAAAGCCGCTCAACGTTGGGATTGGAGACGTCTCATTAATCTGCAAGTCTCTGATTTTGTATCGCTAAGACGAGAAGATTTGGACAAAAAACAAGACGAGTTGAAGGTCAGACCACCAGCGACCATACACTATTGTCATGCGAACGGTGTGTTAACGTGCCCTACATGCAACATGGTATTCTCAACGAAATGTGGGTACGCCAGTCACCAATGAGCGCACCGTCGGAGAGCTGAACAACCAAGCGATTGTTCAGCTCTCCGACGGTGCGCTTATTAGAGCTTTCTAATGTTTGAATAAAATAGCCATCATAGAGTCGCCATAGCCGAAATCGGCCAGGATGAACATCATCATCTTTATGGACGTGGAGATGTGCCAGTCCGGTTCTAGACGTTCTTCAACCATTATAGCTCTCAGCCACAATTTGATTTTTCGTAATTTTCGCTGTCGCTACACTAACAGGTAGTGTAGCCATAATACATAAAAAAATCTTATATTAGGGTACATCTCAATATCACAATTTAAAATAAGGTCAGAAATGGTTTTATAATAAGGTCAGGTTATTACTAAAGTTTAGTCGTTCCGATTGAGGTTAGATCTAGCTAGACGTTAGTCGAAACCACAGAGTACATTATATATAGGGTATATATAGGATCGAAACAAAGCGCGCGCAAGTGTCACACGAAATGTGAGATATGAAAGGAGGCGGCCGTGAGGTGGCGCGGTAAAATTCAAATTTTGGATGCGTTCGTTCCCGAATAATGCGTTTGCCTTCAAAAAAATTATTATATTAAATATTGAAAGTACTTAAATTAAACTATATTGTGACAAAATATATAAAAACATTATGTTTAACTATTTTAATTAGCGTTCCACCTAGGTCCTGGACCCAGCCCAGGGGGGGTCATGACCCCCATGACCCCCCCCCTGGATCCGCCACTGCTAATATGTATGTGTCTTATGGTGAGTTGTTAGGGTTTATTTTAGCGTGAGAGGTTTTGAATATATCGGGAAGATATGGGTTGTGCTTAAAATTTGTTACGTAATACATAAGAATCCATTTTAATATTTGTTAAAATCAATAAAAATTTGTAACAGTTTTTTTAAACATATCTTCATAGTATATTTTAGTTTTTAGTTATTAACTTTGTATATGGTTCCTTGATTTCTTAAAAATATTATTAACTTTTACGCATCCCAGTTGGTAAAGTGGTTGAAGGATTGACTGCCGCTTTGCGTGTTACGGGTTCGAATCTCGCACGGAACAAATATTTGTTTTTCCTACCTACATAATGTTACGAGCTTGGGGTTTGGGATAGAAATAATTAACGCCAATTAAACCAAAATTAACACATTAATTAAATAAATACAAAATAAAAAATAACCCAGTTATTCGCACTACAATACTTGTTACTTAAGGCGATACAAAAATAAATTAGGGGTTTTTTCGTCACCATTTATTTCACTATTCCAGCAAGTATGGATTAAATTTTTGGTAATATGTTTATTGACTATTTCATTAATACTCTGACTGAAGGAAAACGTAATTGGGTTAAATTTGCTCCATCGAATTTGATTCCGAAAAGTCCTCTATTTTTTTTTATTTTTTTTCCTGTAATTCTAAAATCCTAAGGAATTTCAATTCAAAATTGCATTCAAAATGTGCATAATAGGTAATTGAAAACTCTGACTGAAAATATTTTTGATACATAGCTTAATTTATTTTTAAACAATTTTTATTTGGTTTGGCGCTTACGTTGTTTTATTTTGGTTCCAGCGCATTGTTGCGCTCTCTTTTTTTCGCACGTGGAAGTAATAGACTCTGTCACTTTCTTATGCCCGCCCAGTTCGCCCATAGATGATACATATAAATAGTTCGCCTGCGGCCTTTGTCAGTGATAGACCTGTGTCGGTTCCTTCCGCAACCGTGATTATATTTTTTTATCGAAATAGTTATTGTTTAGTCTTGTTTTCTGATTTTATTTATCTATATTTGACAAGTGAACAAGGTTTATATTACATTAGTTTACCGATATGGGGAATAAGCATAAAAGACAACGAAAGGTGAAAAAAACCGACATTTGGAACGCCTGAGGGATCATGCTCGTAAAAAGACGGAAAATAATTGGCCAAGTGCGAGTCAGACTCGCCCATGAAGGGTTTCGTAGTAACTATTATAATATAATATAATATAATATGTATATTTATTTGACGAAAAACAAAACCTTACAAATTTCTTAAAACTAGGTTATTTACATATTTTACAACTACGCCAAATAACTTTGTTTTTCATAGTGTTTGTATGAATTAAAAAGTTATATTTGCGGTTTTAGAAAATATGTTGTATCACAAAAAATGCTGACCCGATCTCGTTCAAACCAATTTTGGTTGAAAGTATACATTAAGATCTACAGACATATATTTTTTTAGATTTTCATTCCATTACTACAGAAGTTAGAGGGGGGGAGGTACACATTTTACCACTTTGGGAGCGTATATCTTTTAAACGATTGACTTTATAAAAAGTAGTTTCAGAAACCCCTATGTCATTTTTATAGACCTGTCTATAGATACCACACACGCATAGGTTTCATGAAAAAAAAAAAATCAGTTTTAGTTCCATGTATAGGAGCCCCTTTATTTTGAATATTTTTATTTCTTTTTTCTTAAAATCGGAAAGCTGTTCACATCATACATCTACCTACCAAGTTTCACATGTATAGTCTTAATAGCTTCGGAATAAAATGGCTGTGACATACGAACGGACGCACGGACAGACATGACGAAACTATAAGGGTTCCATATTTTTTAATATTTACATACCAGTTTTATTTTACAGAGACAAAATCACAGTGCCGGAGCAGACCTCGGATAATATATGTGATTCGGAAAACAAAAGATTAGAGTCGCCATTATCATTTTTAAATTTGGATGATCAACAGTGTCTAACTACTAACTTCTTGGAAAAAAATTAGTCTGTAAACTGTTTATTTCCTATAAGATAGAAAGAAATACATTGGCGCGGATTGTCTTGTTCACAAACTAAATTAAAGTTCAGTGCATCTTTTTCTTACTATTTCATTATAAAAAGGACAGAAAATATTAGTTTATTTCTGTCAAATTAGTCAGCGCCTGACGTAAATTGACGTATTTTTAGTAACCAATTTTTTAATCGAGTCTAAAATTGTCTATGGAATATCTTAATTTGACAGGACTAAACTAATATTTTGCTTTTTTCTTAATGAAATAGAAAGAAAGTGCGTTGCCAGGGCCAAAATTCGTGGTGGCAAGGCATCTGCCGGAGATTTTTCGCACGCCCTGCTCCGCCATTACCCGATCCGCTACCAAGACCAGGAATAGCGGAGCTGCCAGGGACTGGGGGCCGTGCGTTTTGTGTCAATCATAATGAGGGGGGGGGGCAATCAAGCGTGCAATATGCAGCAGGCATAGTTCCTGTCACGGCTCCGGTGCTGCAGGGCTCCGGCGGTCCCATGCAAGCTTATCCTCGCAGATGTGTTTCACGCTCACCACCGCGGCTGCGGCTTGCTGGCTGGCTTCGCCGACCAGCCTCAGCCGCGGCGGCGAGTGTTAAGGCGCTCCAGACGCGAAAATAGGTTTAAACGCGAGTTTTATAATGCGTTAAAGTATATGATTCACTGCAGTTAACACAATCAGAAAAATATATGATATTCTTCAGGATATAATCTAGTTAAGTAGTGTGTTGAAAACATAATACAACAAATTTTAATTCATAGAAAAAAATCACAAAGATACCCCTAAAAAAATCTTTTAACGAATAAAAACCATATTAAAATACATACGATCATTCTGATTTTTTGACAAATTATTCAACAAGAAACATACTAACGAAATAGTGTTTTATTTTTTTAATCCAATCAATACATTTTCTGTAAATCGCGTATTATTATTTCGCAATATAATACGTACGCATGTGTGCGTAAACGCCTGTGTACCGACAGTGCCGGCCAACGCCTGTTGCTATATGGACGTGTCGCTTTTCTCGCCGATTTATTTCGACTCGGAATTGTTTGTAGTTATTGTAAAGTTTCGTCTGTAAATTCATTATTTTATTTATAAAATTCATTTTTTATATCAATTTTCTATAAATAATCTTCTTTCTTGTAAATATAAAATACTTCAGGTTAAAATAGCGTAACTTGATTTCAATTTTATTTTATAAATATGGGAAATAAAGTGAAGCCAGTTAAAAGGACTAAAAAACGTTCATATAAATCAAACGCCGTACATATGAACGATGTTAAAAGGTAAGAATATTTTAGATTACTAAATTATTTCTAAAATATTATGACACATTATTGGAACCATCTCAGTATTGAGCACTTTATTTTACTCGAATACGGTCAGTTATTTCATCATAAGTCCTAAGTTCTATTAGCGTGTATAGTAGTGAATCGGATTGGCAACCGCCAGTGTCCTGGATCAAACCTAGGGTCTTATTTTGTCTTTTTGTCACTTCTATTTTATTGAAAGTACTTTTATATTATATTTAGATATTTTTGTAAATATTTTGTTGAATAAAAAAATAAATGTTTTCATTTTTTTTTATAGGAGAAAGAAAGTCGAAAATGTCAACGCCGAAGTTATTTTCAATGAGTAAGTATCGACACATTATCTAGGCTATAATAAAGAATAAAACAAAGTAAGAAACATTTTGTTTCAAGACCGCGGTTTATTGATATGGGCAGTAATGTGCATGACAAAATATCTGATTGATCTGAAAATTCAGATGTTGCTTATTCTCATACATAACTAAGTAAGAGAATAGGTATGTACCTAACTATGAATGTTAGTTGCCTAATCTTTTATTTGTAGCTCAACAATTTTACGAAATGAATACAAAAAATTGGCCAAGTGCGAGTCAGACTCGCCCATGAAGGGTTCCGTAGTAACTATAATAATATAATATAATATAATATAATATGTATATTTATTTGAAGAATGAAAAAAACCTTAAAAATTCTCAAAACTAGCTTATTTACATTTTTATAACTACGCTAAATAACTTTGTTTTTCATAGTGTTTGTATGAATTACAAAGTTATATTTGCGGTTTTAGAAAATATGCTGTATCTCAAAAACTGCTGAACCGATTTCGTTCAAACCAATTTTGGTTGAAAGTTTACATTAAGATCTATAGACATATTTTTTTTTTAATTTTTCACTCTATTATTATAGAAGTTAGAGGGGGAGACACACATTTTACCACTTTGGAAGCTTATATCTTTTAAACGATTGACTTTATGAAAAAGCGGTCTTAGAAACCCTCATATCATTTTTAAAGACCTGTCCATAGATACCACACACACATAGGTTTCATAAAAAAATATATTTTCATTTCTAGTTCCATGTATGGGGTATTTTATTTAGTTTTTTTCTTAATATCGGAAAGCGGTTTACAGAATACATCTACCTACTAAGTTTCACATGTATAGTCTTAATAGTTTCGGAATAAAATGGCTGTGACATACGGACGGACGGACAGACAGACAGACAGACAGACAGACGGACAGACATATCGAAACTATAAGGGTTCCGTTTTTTGCCATTCAGCTACGGAACCCTAAAAAATGAAATCTAAAATGTACCAACTTCTGAACCACAGAACTAGAAAATTTAGAATTGATATTTTCACGCAGTTTTAAAATTGACATGGTCACTAAATCTGTCTTAAAACGGGATATTTACTACTATATTTTGGCACAAGTAATATACAGGGTGGCAGGGACATCGAAGCACAAACGCTTACCAGGGATTTGGTACATGATTCTGGACCCCCTGCGTTGGAATCTTTCGTCGTTTTTTTTTAATTTTTCAGTATTTTTTACTGAAAACTGTATAAAATCATTGTTAATTAAAATATAAAATTCACTTGTTTCACTTGAAACAGCAATGTAAATAAAATTCGAAAGAGCTACCTGATCAGCTGTTTTGCTAGGGTTAATTTGCGAGATCAACATAACTAATCAGGTAGCCTTTTCGAGTTTTGTTTACATTACTGTTTGAAATAAGTGAATTTACTGTTTTTTTATTGCGTCGGATTTTTCGTAATTTTATGAAATTAAGAAAAAGCCGACGAAAACTATCCACGCAGGGGGTCCAGAATCATGTACTGAATCCATGGTAAGCGGTTGCGCGTAGATGTCCCTGCCACCCTGTATTTGTTGTTTATAGTTTCATCATGTCTGTCTGTCTGTCTATCTGTTTCTGTCTGTCCGTCCGTCCGTCTTCCGATAAACCGCTTTCCGACTTTGAGAAAAAAAAAAAAAAATTAAAATACATGGAACCTCCCCATACATGGAAGGCTCCCCATATATGGAACTAAAAACTGAAAATATTTCTTTACATGAAACCTATGCGTGTGTGATATCTATAGACAGGTCTTTAAAAAATGAGATTGAAGTTTCTAAAACCATTTTTTCATAAAGTAAATCGTTTCCAAAGTGGTAAAATTTGTCTCTCCCTCCCCCCCCCCCCCCCCCCTCTAACTTCTATAACAATGGAGTGAAAAATCTAAAAAAATATATGTCTGTAGATATACACTTTCAACCAAAATCGGTTTGAACGAGATCGGGTAAGCAGTTTTTGTATTAAAGCATATTTTCTAAAACCGCAAATAGAACTTTGTGATTCATACAAACACTATGAAAAACAAAGTTATTTGGCGTAGTTGTAAAAGTGTAAATAAGCTAGTTTTAAGGAATTTGTAAGGTCTTTTTTTTGTCAAATTAATATACATGTTATATTATATTATTATAGTTACTACGGAACCCTTCATGGGTGAGTCTGACATGCACTTGGCCAATTTTTTTCAGTTGTTTCACAATCGAAACTCGAAACAAATAACAAACATGGTAAATAATGTCCCGCTTTATTTTGTAATGAATTTCATTACCACAAACTTTTTGTATTTTTAGATTGGAAACTGTGGCATCACAGAATGATCACGGTCGTGAAGTTATTGATAAAAGTACATATTCATCTGAGCAAGTACTAAAAGAAACCTTTAATACACAGGTAACTTCAACTGCACGTTACAGTAACATAATTTTGCGAGTTGTGTAGAATTAGTTTTATAAATAAAAATGGTATAATTCAATTTTAGGTGGCTAGTGCTACTGAAGAAAGTCATTGTGATGTCCAACCTGAAAACCAAGAAACTGATGGGTTAAATTATAGTGCAGAAGTAAGTTATTCCGTGAAAACATACTTATTTAAAATTATTTTAAGTTAAAATAATGTTTTATGGTATAAAAAAAAAATATTCATTTATTTTTACAGACGGAAAACTATACTCCTAAAAAGAACATACAAATTGGACGCAGGATTATTAATGTTTCCTATTTTTTTTTAAAGTTGTGTGAGATCTCAAATCACGGACCATTAGACTGCGGGCTATCTTCTCTTGAGTTAGTTGGTGAAAAGCTTCACGGCTTATCTTCCAAATTTACTTTTTTATGTAAAATGTGTAAACAACAATTTGTTATCATTAACGACAATGATAATTGTTTATCAATAAATACATGTGCTGTAGCTGGTGCAATTTCTATTGGTTGTGGTCATTCTCAGCTACAAGAATTTTCATCAGCCATGAATTTGCCAATGATTTCCCAAAAAACATACCAAAAGAACCACAAATTACTGTCGGAAAACTGGCAGCAACTGACACAACAGTCCATGGATCAAGCAGCTGAGGAAGAGAAAATTATGGCTATAGCAGAAGGCAGGGTCACAAAGAATGGTACGCCTATCATAGATGTGATAGCAGATGGTGTGTACGGTAAAAGGTCGTACAAAAAAAATATTCAGCTTTATCCAGCGCTGCTGCAATCATAGGTAGAAAAACAGGCAAACTTTTATATTTGGGAGTCCGAAATAAATATTGCTACCATTGTGATCGTGCCGAAAAGAAAAAAAACAACAGTGCCTGAACATTTATGTTCGAAAAACTATTCCGGTCCGTCCACAGGAATGGAGAGCGAAATTATAGTGGAAGGTATTAAGCAGTCATTAGCTACCCACGGTTTGATTTACGGACGACTAATATCTGATGGTGACTCAAGTACTTATTCCAAAATTTTGCAGGCAAGACCTTACCTTGATATTACCGTCGAAAAAGTAGAATGCAGAAATCATTTACTGAGGAATTTTTGTAACAAAATGATGACATTGCAAACTGAAACCAAATATTTAAAAAGTCACAGAAAATTATTGACCATATCGCGAGTTTTGAGCATGAGATCCTGCATAACCAAAGCAATACAAAAAAATAAAAATGATCCCTGCCCAGAAGAGCAAAAATTATTTGAGGACATTTTACAAGCACATCATCACGCTTTTGGAAACCACCTTGAATGCAAAACACATTTCTGCAAAAAAACGGGAGATTTGGAGCAAAATGATGTTCCAAGTGACTTTCAGCTAAGTTCTTTGTGGCAGAGAATTAGTATAATGATACAAAGTATTGCTGGCCATGCTCGAAGTTTACTTCATGACGTGGACAGTAACGTTGTAGAACGCTATCATAGATAGCATAATAGCAAAATATGTAGGAGGAAAAAGAGTTAATTTTTCCCTCAAAAACTCATATCAGACGCGATGCATTGCGTCAGCAGTGTCGTTCAATGAAGAAAATGCACTTTCGAAGCTTTATAAAAAAATTACCAATAAGAGCCCAAGAGGCAAACTGAATAAATGAATTTGAATTTGAATTTGAAACTGTGGGAAGAAAGAAAGAAGAAACAAAAACTCCCTAGTAAAAGATATATAAAAAGAAAAAGAAGGCTTGTTTTCAGTAAAAAACAAGACGATAAGGATTATGGCCAGTCCTGTGAAAAGCCCGATATGCTGGTAGAAATACTGGATAAACTGAAAAACGAGTTTATGAAAAAAATTAAAAAGTCTGATTTGGAACGAGCAACAATTGAAAGAAAAACTGTTTTACAAAGTGATAGTGGAGAATGGCTAGAGATGAGAAGATCGTTATTGACTGCATCCAATTTCGGCAGAGTTATAAAAAGGCGTATTAATACACCATGTGCTAATTTAGTCAAAGATATTCTTTATCGAAACAAAATTGACCACGTGGAATCTATTAGACATGGCCAATTGAATGAAAAAATCGCACTTGCACAATTGGCTGTACAAGAGCGCAAAACGATTAGACCCTGTGGTTTATTTATAGACCAAGAACTATGTTTCTTGGGTGCAACGCCTGATGGATTAATTGGAGAAAATACTGTTGTTGAAGTAAAGTGTCCTTTGACAGCCCACAAAATGGGCCTAGCAGCAGCAATTGAAAATAAAAAAGTAAACTTCTGGCAAAAAACAAAAACTAGTGAACTAGCCATCAACAAAAAACATGCTTGGTATTACCAAGTTCAAGGACAGCTACACGTAACCCAAAAAAAATATTGTTTGTTTGCCGTATGGGAGAATGAAAAAGAAAAGCTGAAGACGGAAATCATTCAAAGAGATGATACATTTTGGGAAAGAGAAATGAAAGAAAAATTGAAAAAGTTCTATTTAGACTGTATTTTACCTGAGATACTTGATCTCCGAATTTCAAGAAATATGAAAATTCGTGAACCATACGTAAAAAATAGAGATGAAAATACAGATAGAGATAAAAGTGACAAAAAAGACAAAAGCGAAATGGAATGAAAGCAAACTGTTCCGGTGCAGCAGTTTGTTTTTTCTCTGCACGAGCACATACAAGGCAGTATTTGTTTTGGATGCCTAAAAACAAAACTTGTTGTAGTAGAAAACTAAATTTTGAAGATTTGTGAAATGAGTAATTTTTTTCCAAAATTTGTGTATTAACATTGCGCTCCGTATGCGTAAATACGTCAAAAAATCACAAAATAAAATTATAATAATTAGCTTGTTTAATTTTTATGTATCCTTCCTGTTCGTTCACCTGTCCATCCATCCACCCAGTCCGTATCCCACCCTTTCATTCGTCTCTCCTCGCATCCGTAGGTATGTTCACTTCACACGCTGTATTCTTATAAACCGTATATTGCGAAAATAAAAATAACGAAAATAAACTGCTATTTTATACAAAAAGTTTATTCCCTTGGAAAAAA